>OMLF01025401.1:1915-19716 GCA_900302615.1 Holocentrus rufus
TTTAGCTTGAATGAGCTCCCGACAAGTTCTTGAATTGAATTATATGTCTTTCTTTTTTTATCAAATGTCAGTTTTTGTCTATATTGTTAATTGTTTTCTGACTTGTAATAAATTGTGAATGAATTGTGATAGTTTAACTTTTTTCCCTGGCTGCTATAGTGTTTTTTTTTTAAACTGAAATCAGCTCCATGTTCCCTCAACAAACAAGCTGATTAAAGATATCATTTAAACATGTACTATCAGCCTGAACATTTTTCTTAATATGTTCATTTTGAAAAAAATTACATTGAGGAAACATAGGCTCTTGGGAACACAGGGTGGACCCCCATGAAAACCCAAAATGGGCCACATGAAATCATAAAGTAGATCAACAAGGCTAATGTTTGCACTGGATATCGACATATTTGTTTTGATTGGCATTACATTCACAGCAAAATGAGAAAGTCTACATTTCCACTGCATAATTTGTCTTCTGCTCTCGAAACCCCACTTCTCCTTGACATTCAATTTACCAAAATAGTCCAATTTCACAAACTGAAGGTTATACTGTTCTTAGGCTTGTGTTCTTATGCCTTCCTGTCCCAGAATGTTAGAAACCTCATCAGTGAACTCCCAGTAGTGGTACTTCATTAAATGGGATTTATCAGTAAAGCCAACTGGTTCGGGCTCCCTCTGGGACCTGGTCCCCTTCTGGAGCATTTCTCTCTGTCTCCTCTTTGTCTAGACAGCATGGTACCTTTTCCACATGGGGTAAGCTAGCAAAGGTGTGATTTAGGAGATGCCAGACGCATCCTTTAGGGGTACTGGTACATGTAGCAGATGGGGACAAGTGATGAGATGAAAATGATGAGAGATTTTTGTGCCTGGATAGAGCAATCTTTTCTTTGACACATCTGCCATATCATTGGTCATTTCACTGGAGAAAAGCCATGCCATTGTTGAAATCAGCATACTCTGTACATTAAACCAACCTACCAACATACTAAATGCTTTATGTTGTATCACCACCTTCTGCTCTTGCATCTTATCTTCAGGGCTCCCATTTCAGCCATTAAACTGACGGGGGACACCATGGAAGCTCCTCTTGTGTGTTTGGATGAGGAGTTTGAAGACCTCCGGCCCTGTCGGATAGACGACCTGGACCATCCAGCCCTCAACCACTCCTCTTACTCCCCCACCACCACCACCGTCCCACTGGCTCCCATCACCCGCGAGGACTTCTCTGAGCTGGAGAACTTCTCAGAGATGATGAGCTTCAAGTCCATGGAGGACCTGGTCAACGAGTTTGATGAAAAGCTCAACGTCTGCTTCCACAACTACAACACCAAGACGGAGGGCCTGGCACCCATTCGCAGCCAGTCGCACAACCAAGAGGATGAGGAGAGGCTGCAGGATGAAGAGTGAGTGACCACTGCTGATATGGCTTAGTAAATTTTGTTTTAAAAAGTGCACAATTTGAAATTGCCAAGGGTCAGTTGAAGTAGGACCCTTTATACTCAGCAGATAAAAAAAGTGGCATGTAATCTTTCAGTGAGTTGGTCTAATGATGAGAACCATGTAGACTAGATCATCAAATTACGTGTTTTGTCAGTTAAGTCTAACGGCTCCTCATCTCCATTGACCCTTGGTAATTCTGTATGGCACACCTTTAAGACCATGCAAGGATTTTATATATTTTGGATTAGAAGGTAATGAAAACATAAGTGCATAGCACTTACTAGCAATGCTAAGGGAAGTCAACAGGACCACGAATCATGACTCTTTAAAATCACAAGTAGCACCTTCCAAACACAGAAAACACAGAATTCAGATTTTTATGAGAGATGTGATTTTTAACAGTCGCTTCCAATGCTAATAACTTCTGCTTTCTCTATCTCAAAAACCAAAACACCAGAGCTGGTGCCTTTTGAAGACTTCTCCTCAGCCAGATATCTTTTGGCAGAGGCGATATTAAATATGCTGCTGTTCTTGTCTGATGCCAAGATCTGACAGATGACAAAAGACAAAATATTTCAACACAGGATCACTCCGATTCATCACTGGTGTGACCACAACAATACAAACAACCAGTCAATCAGCAGGATGACCCCACCCAGCCCAGTCCACAGTCAGGCTGCATGCTGAATTATTCAACGTGTATTTTTGTACGCTTCAGTTGGCTTCGCTCTGGGTCTGTCTGTCTCAGTCTCTGCCTCTCTTGCGGACAGGCTCTGACGCAGAATCACAGACATCCTCGCACTACGAAAAAATGAATCCCCCTTCGCTAAAAATAGCCCAACAGTAGGTGTATGAAAAGAGTTTTTAGAGTGGAATCAAATGACTAACTAACAAACTGACAAAGAAGGCAATAGAACAACAATCCAAAATACAGCACCATTAAAAACAAATCAGAATCCAATCCTCGTGTTTCATGTGTGCTGCATGATGTGATATCTAAAAGAATGTGAAACTGCCTGTAAAAATTAATGCCTATTTGAATACAGGTTCAACCAATGCAAGACGTTAATGAACATACAAGACAGGGCAGAGGGTGGATGAGTCCTACCACCCTATTAAGCATGCAATTACCAAAGTAACTGAAATTGCTGTGGCATGGATGAGGAAATCAGCACAAATGTAGTTAAGTGAGCTTTCACCAGATATAGTCCCTTCACATCTTCCAGATTTTCCGGCCCTCCCATGAACCTTGAGCCACTCCTCCTATTGGCAGCTGCTCTATGTACCATTTCTGTGGAGCTGACAGGTGGTTTTACACCTGTATTACTGACCTAAGTGCCAATAAGGAGTGCAAACAGGTTATCAATAAAAAGTGTCATTTTGGTGGTATTCAAATGTGTGTTATTTAAAATGGCAGAGTAGTGAGGACCATTGAGACTCAACTTACAAAAAAATGTGGAACTAGCAGAAAATATTGGTTGAGTCTACATGGTTCTCATCATCAACCAGTCTCACTGATAAATTATATGCTTATTACATGTTTCCTGTCAGCTGAGTCTTAACAGTCCTTGCGTCAACTGACCTTCAATTTTGGTTAGTGGGCCTATAAGTACTGTCGAACCTGTTTCCTCTGAAAACGGGTGATTTGAAAATAGTGAAACTGGCAAGTCAGTTTCATAATTCTGTGATAGATGTGCAAGTCATCACACAGAAATAAGCTACAATAGACCTTTTTCACAGCAGCCGTTTTGACATGAAGCAGTCGGGCAAGCACAGGTGTTACTAATGACATTAATAAAGTTTCTGTTCCATTTAGGTCTAACGGAGCCAGGGTCCTGCTAATGTCCATGCTGGCTCACTGGAAAGGCTCTGCTACACTTGAATGGAACAGAGCCTTAATTAATGTCATTACTAACACCTGTGCTTGCCTGCTATTTCATGTCAAAATGGCTGCTGTGAAAAAGGTCTATACCATGTACAGTTTCATATCTTCACATGAAAAGACAACACACTCTAAAAGACAATAACTAACATTGATCCATTTATCAAATCGTTGACACTACATGTCAGCAGCAGTCTGTCACCATATTATGTCATTATTGCTGCATTCGCCTGATTAAAAACCCATACGAGTGTGCCCAACGAGCTGATGGGGAGGTAGAATATTAAACAGGATGATTCCCTCTCAATGGCTGCAGGCCAACAAACACAGCAGGACAGCTTTGTAACATCGAGTTCCTGTTGGCCCGACGAAACGATGTCCCCGTGTTAGCATGCACAGGGAAGTGTGTCCTTCTGTGTGGGTGTGTGTGGGTGACCAATGTCTTCCTCATGGTTATTATAGTCATTATGCGGTCATTACAGTTTAGTTTTGGATTTTAATTTGGGTTCAGTTGAAGTTTTAAGCATGAAGGCATCATGACATCATTTCAGACCAGGTGGCATAGTTAGCATTCAGTAGAACTGCTAGTTTGCCTCAAAAATGACATGCCCTTTTTATTATATAAAGAAAATGATAAAAGCTATAAACATTTCATTTACACTGCAAAAATCTCCATCTTAAGTCATTTAGTCTCATATGCAGTATTAAAATCTTGTTTTTCTTTAAAAATGGTAAAAAAAAAAAATACTAATACTGCTTGTTTCCAATGCTAATCAGCTTGTCTCATTCTCTTCATACTAGTGGGCTGATCTGTCGTGTTTTTTCGTATTTTTACATATTTGAACTGTTCAATCTGTATATGAGAATTTTTTTTTTTTACGGTGTGTACATTTTTTTTATTTTATTTTGTTTATTTATTTATTCTTTAGACAAAACATTTTTGTTTATTTGTTGTTTTTTTTTTTTTTGTTTTAACTTTCATCTCAGTTTATGATAATGCTTTTTAACGCCTGGCTATTATTTTAATTTACTCTAATAACCTTGCTCTTGTTCCTGTATTACTGAGTGCACCCACAGTAGGCCTGTGAGGTAAGCTCTGTGATGAATGGCCCACTTGTCCACTGTGTGACCGGCTGTGGGCAGTGCCAGTGGGAGCAGGGCATGAGGCATTAGCCAGCCTCCAAGTGGGGGAGGAAAAAACACAAAGGGCTGGAAACAAAGGAAGAGTTTTCTTCCACTTTTATGTCATTCCTCCTCAGACAGACGCTTTCACTGGCTGGTCGCAGGGACATCTGACACAATGATGTGAGAGGCTTTATCTAAATCTCTTCTCAGGATACCTTGCAAGGAGTAGTAAGCTGCACTTTTTTTCTGTTGTGCATTGTTCCTCTCCAGCTCACAGCTCTGCACACTGATTAACATTATTGACTTGCCTCATTGAAATATTGACTGAGTTGCAGGCTGCTCGACCGCCTTAAAACCAGGAAAATAAAACAGCATAAAACCTTTAATTATATCGCTGAATAACTAAATCTTCTCTTGATACGCCAGCTAAAAATAGTAGACAGCCTTTAGAGCTGAGGCCGAAAATGGGTTTGATGCTTCAGTCAAAACAGTAATTCAGTGTGCTTTATTTATTTTTTTTTATTTGCTTTGGTGGTTGGAAGTTAATTCTGCTCACATGTGTGTCTTTGTGTGTGTATTTGTGTCTATTTGCATTTTATTTTACAGTGTGTGGGATGCTCTAACGGACAACTACATCTCCAGCTGGGACAACCCCAACTCCTCCGAGGCACTTAACGGAAACCTTTCTGACCAGGAGGTACATCTGTTTCCACTTCCTTCTTTTACTTTTCCATTGTGCAGATTTATGTGGATTAGATGTAGAGAATGTTTATGAGCCGATTAGGATTAGCTACATGTATGATAAAAGAGCAGTGGGTAGAAAAAAACTTGACTGATGTGGAGTAGCAAAGAGAGAAGATGATTTTCTTTCACCCATTGAATTGACCTGACAAGGACTAATGAGAGAACAAGCTTTGTTCAAACCCACACAACTTTATATTAAATTCTAGTGGAGATACCTAGGTTTCCAGAGATACCAAATGTCCTGCTGAATTACAGGGAAATGTGTATAAAATGCACAAACATAGATATTTTCTATTTTATGTAATGCTGCAGCCATAAAACAATGGCGTTTTGGCTTTGAATATTTCACTCAATGTAAGTGAGATGTAGCTTCAGTGAAGCATTGCTACCAGCAGATGCAGAAAACGTATGTGATATGTTTGTACAATATGGAAAAAAAAATCTTTCTTTTAGGTTGCTTAAGGGAAGATCAGTTGGTAAGGGGTTTTAAAATAATTTTTCTTATCCTGTTTCTTACAATATCTTGATTTGCTGTTGTTGGCTTCAATATGGTCTTAAGTCTAGCCTAAGTCTAGTATTAAACAAACCAGTACATCATGCATTATGAATGTGTGCATGGTATTGGAATCTGTGTATGCTGCCACATGGATGATATGTTACCATACATGTAAAAAGCATGTTGAATAGATGACTGATTTTGTGAACGCCTGTAATGTTTATGCCCACTTTTCTGCTCCAATGAACCTCATCTCAGTCTACGTGCTACCAGTTGTGAACCAGAAAATGTGCTCAAAACCCCAGAAAATTGCTTTAGCAGTCAATTCTTACGTGTTTTCCAGTTCATTCTCCGTACATTAGTGGGTGGAACACATTGAATGTGCACTAATGTAAAGTGATCTGTCCTAGTTTACAGGACAACAACATCAAATCATATTTACTGGTCTCTTCACTGTATACAGTATAAAGTATAAAGGCGAGTGAACGTCTTGGGTGCTTGCTCCACAATAATGTATCTGTATAATACCCGATACACTCTGATCTAAAAATGTAATAGGCCTGATTTAATACAGTCACAGTCTAAAATAAACAGATTTGATTTGACATTTGATTCCCTTTAAGGGAACACTTTGACTATGCCAGTTGTAGTTCTGCTGGTATAATGTATGTTCTCTAGAGGGAAGGAACTGCTGAGAAAGAAATGCCCAGGCAAATCTCAAACCCTAATTCAATTCCAAAATGCAAAATCTTTTTGTTACCCTTGTTTGCACACACTATAATGCAGTACCATGCAAAAGTTTTATTTAACCATCTACTACTGAGTGCTGGTATCAAGAGCTCAGTCACTCACTTTGAAGATGATAAACTGGGCCCAATAAAATAAAGACAAAGCAGGAACTTGGCTCAAATTGATTACATTGGTGGGACTGAGCACCGGTTTTGGATCAGGCTTTTAAGTAATCACACAGTTTACTTATTTATTGAATTGGCTAAGACTTGTCTATGTAATGTATTAATGGACTTTTACGAGCACATTTAAGATATTCCAACATATAGGGTGAATTTTCTTAAGTGCTATAGCAGAGGAAAGACAAAATGTCAATATTAGAGTTAAACCAAGCCCTACCAGCGACCCTCACATTTATGATTCTGAATATTTCTGATGCTTTTTGAATGAAAGAGTGAATGAAATGCAGAACACAGTCTTTGATCGATGCTAGTTTTGAGGCTCCCCGGCAGAGCAGCAGACCGGCCGAGTCTTCTCCAAGTCTTAGTTGTAACGCTGACACAAAAAGACATGCTTGACCAACCTTGACCGGCCTGCCATTCAGCATAAAGTTCCTGTCTTCCTCCCCTCCCCACCTCCTCCCTTAATTGGCTGCCACATACAACTGCACAGCAGGCACTTTGCAGTCTGGGCCATGTTTGGGCTGGTCAAGGCCAGCACGCAGACATTTTAGCCTGAGAGAATTGTTATTTTGCTGTCCGCGCGCTGAGGAAAGGCACAGTGCTCCCTGTGTGCGCCAGGCAGACTCTGACATAATTCCAATATGAGGTATCTAGCATTTCAAATTCAAAGTGGTAATGTAGGAAATAAAAATTTTTTGATTGATGAATTTATTTATAGTTTCTGTTTAGTACTAAGGATTTTTTTCTCATTGCATTTCCTACATATGACTTGATAAAACGTGTCTTGCACTGTGACGTCTTTTTTCTTGGATTTTAGCTTGATGAAACTTGAGTTCCTGTTGGTGGCGCTCTTTACCTTGATCAGCCATGATGGTTATTGCTGTTAATGCTAACCTCGCAGTTCTTCTGTTTATTCCAAACTAATCGGAGGCATAAATCCCTTCACTTCTTGCGTGCCAGAGGATTTTTATCCCGGGAATGAGCTGCCAGACGCTGGCGGTTTAGAATTGTGTTATATCAATCAGAGCATTTCATTTCATTTATGTGAAAATATGGGGAATTACTTTAAATGTAACACCTATCCTAACAAAATGATGTCTGGCATGAAAGTAAAAATGAATTTGAATAAGCCCTTCACTTATGAAATATAAAATGATGTAGAAAAAGTGATCTTAAATAATGAAAATGGCTGTGGCTTTTAATTATTGATCAATGAGCAGGAAATAATGTAAATGACTGTGGTTTTAATTATTGATAAATGACCATGGCGCATTTTTTCCCAAAATGGATACGTAGTGCTTTAGAGTGAAACCTTTCAAATATTTACATGGGATTTTGAAATGAGCTCATTCCTGCAATTACAAGTTATCAATGTCATCCCTGCTCAGACATGGAATCCTTTGAGAAATGCCATGGACCACGACTGACTCTTTTTATAAGCTTCATCTCTGGTGCTCATGGTAAACATCTGAATTATGAATGCTCATTAGTCGGTTTTTGTCTCTCATTCTGCAGATCCACGAAAAAGAGGAGGAGGAGATGAACGAGAAGAACGACAATGCCAACTGCTTGAATGAAGAGCCTCTCATCACAGCTGATCAGGTGAGCAAGTCATTCAGTCTCACATGAGGAGTTCAAATTTTTCTTCGAACAAAATCAAAAATCTGCCAGTGGGATGAGATAATCCCACTTGTTACCAATAATCAACTTGCTTCTGCTTGTTTTTTTTTTTGTTTTTTTAAAATCAAGTGGCATTGTCTTGATACTAGTGGGCTGTCTGCCTTGTTTCAGCATATTTACACTTGTTCCCAGAAAAATTCCTCAAACAAATGAAACGCCATGGAAAACAAGTGGGATTATCTCATCCCACTGGCAGATTTTTTCACTTGTTTGAAGAAAAACAAGATTGTCACTCTGAATATGAGACTGAATGACTTAAAATGGAAACTTCTGCAGCGAGTGTGTGTGCATGTGTGTGTGTGTGTGTGTGTGTGTGTGCGCGCGTGAGTGCGTGCGTGTGTGCGTGTGTGTATGTGTGCGGTCCCGGACAGCTCTTTGTCCGTGTCCAATTTTGGTGCGAGGAAAATGAAAATAGGCCCTTGTAAGCACTACAGCAAGGATTAGGATCCCTGGCACTCTTCACAAGTCATTTTCATTCATGGATTTTTTGTTTAAAAGACTTGAATTTACCACAATCTTCTTTTTACAACAGAGTTGGACAATTAGTCTTCACATTAGTTAACATAAATGTAGGTGATAAGTTATAATCCTTCAAATCATTCTGTCCTACCCCAAACTACAGGCTCTCTTCAGTCTCTGATTTCTCTCACCGACTCACAAGCTCACCGGTCATGCTGCATTTTGGAGAGGCTTTTCATCATGTACAATAAAACTATTCATGTCATTTTTGTCAATGTGGAATATTGGACTGCCCGTAGATCATGCAGCATACTCATACGCCTGCCAAAATCTAACTCAAAGCTAACTCTGTGCTACACAGCAGTCACTGTGGCCATCAATAATAGATGCTGGTATGATGCATAGACTTAAAGTGGAGCCTTTTGGTCTTTAGCAGCGACTGTACTGACAAATGGATGGATATGGATGTATACAATATGTACTTACCCTTCTGTCCTGCTCTCTCCCCTGTCCACCCCTTACTCCATCTGTTTCCTTCCTTCCTTCCTCTCTCTTAAAGGTCATAGAGGAGATAGTCGAGATGATGGAGAACTCTCCAGATCCAGGTGAGACAGAGGAAGAGGATGAGGAGGAGGCCAGCCACTGCTCCTCCAGGACCAACCCCTCCCTCCTGGAGGAGATCAGGCAGCTGTCGCAGGCCTCCAACAACAACTGCTCCTATGAAGGTGAGGCTGGAGATGCATTTATGTTACCAGTTTGTTAATCCAGGCAATGTACATTATGCAGAATGTGCACATTCTGTTTTTCAGTGTTGTCACTGCTTTACATACGCTCATTCTCTCATATTCCTAAGCACAGCACAGCCAGAACTTGCTAAATCACACTGATTTGAGGGAGTTGATCAGAGAAAATAGTTATTAAAAGAATACTGCAACGTTTTGGGCAAAATACCCTTTTTCCTACTTACCCAGACTGAGACAAGATGTTGGATACCATTTTCACTTCTTTAGGTCCACTGGTTAAGTTCCGATGGTTAGCATTTTGTGTTAGCTTAGCATAAAGAGTTGAAGTCTACAGTAGCCTAGTACCATCAAAGTGAAAAAATAAACCCTACAGCAACTCTGAAGCTGTCTTATTTACACAATGTATCGTGCATTTGAAATACATGTCTTGGATGTTTGTTTTTTTGTTTTTTTTTTTTAAATGAAGGTCGTTTTAAGAAGTTAGACAGTGGGAACTATAATGGCAAAAAAATTCCAAGACATGTATTTCATTATAGTGTAAAACAAGATAAATAGTGTAAATAAGACAGCTGCAGAGATGCTGTCAGGTTTATCTTTTTTCACTTTGACAGAGCTAGGCTTTACTGACCCATGAAGACTTCAAGTCTTTATGCTAAGCTAACACAACATGCTAACCATGGGAACATTAGCAACATTTGTAACACCAGTTGGCATTGGCCTGACACAGAACTTGCAGTGCTAACATTAGCTATGTAGCTGCAGTTTTCCAAACTTCAGTACAGATGAAAAACGTGACTTTTACGTTAGTGAGGACAGTCCATCCACTGCCAGGGCTCGTTTTAGCAAGTCCACCATTTTGCTGTGACTCTCAGATGTGGTGGGAGAGGTTGAATTTTATAAGGTGAGGGAGGTGGGAGCAGCTTAAAGTTGGGCAGGCTTAGAGGACATGACTGGAGAAAACATTAGTATGGCTGGGCTGAGCTTTGGGACATTATTCAGTACCATTACACAGACACTGCATACCAAATTTGGGATAGGGTAAGGGGTCAGAAATTGATTATAACAGGTTTAATATTAAATTATGGTTAATGAATTATTAATTTCTCCTGCCCAGACTTCTCCCGGGTAAAAATGTTCCTTATTTTAGAGTTACTGCTGCCCCTGCTGTGCTGTACTTTTGCATGTCAACAAGTGTAAGAGACTGGTTTCTAAGCTTGGAGCCGAAGCTCTTATCTGCTTGCAATCCAAAAGAAAATCTCTGAGGACCACCCCGTTTTAAGAGAGCATCTAAAGGCCAACTATGCAGGGAGGGAGATCAGTTAATGCAGTACCATTTTGGTTGAAATTAATGATGCTCTTTTAACCATGTTCCTAAACATCAACATCAAACATGAATAAAAATATGAGTTTAACATAGAAACCCTCCTAAGTGAGACCTGGACATGAATAATATCATTATCTACAGTATGGTAGATCCTCTGAGGGTAATTTGGGATCTGGCCCTTTGATAGGTAAACCAGGTATGAGCACCAGTGGAATAACAATGCAAAATTTTCATATTTTATTTTCATGCATACTGAGAGCAACTCATTTGCACTCATTTATTCATAATTTGTGCATTTAAAACAGAGTAAACTATGTGTTACTGCGTCTTTGGGTTTGCTGATGACAGATTAAATTCAAAGCATTTTCTGTTCTGAACCTCATTCTTTAAGATGCTGAAGAGATTTACACATGGCTAGATTAGTCATTTCATTTCATCAGGTCCAGCAGGTGAGAGTTCAAGAAGACCTTTTGTTCCCTGCCATAAGGCGCCCTGTCGACAGACATATTGGAGGTCCATGTGGTTCCCTGCTTGAGTCGCATTTAATTTGTCATCCCAACTGTGCATGTGTGGGAATGCGTACGCAAGTAGAGACGTGAGGCCGATCATATTTTGGCAGCCACATCTGTATGTGTAAATGAATGTTTGCTTAATTTTTTGTACAGTATATTGGTATATTTGCTCAAGGTTCCACTGCGTGTGATGTAGAAAACAGTAATAATGCAAAATTGGGATTTTTACATTTACATTTCAGGCATTTAGCTGTTGCTCTCACTGTGTAAGATGAGATAAAATGAGTGTTAATGATAGCCTTGGGGAGTATTTCAGGAAGAGAGAATAGGCTATGGATAAAAATGCAACAAATAGAACATGCTGAGCATTAAAGATACAGCATGTCTTTTAATGCCAAATGGGCACTGGCTTGAAAAAAATCCTCACAAGTGAGCAGAGTATGGGTCAAATCATCCAGACAGTAGTGTACACTTCACAGCACATTATGCCTGTGTTTATATCTCTCCTGCACACCAAGTCACTGCCTTCCCTATGCGCTTCCTTCCTCTCATCCGTTCCCCAGGCCTGAGCCTGATGCCCAGCTCGGCGCTGGTCAAGCTGCTGCACCGGGTGGAGGCCGCCATCCGCGAGTACTCAGAGGAGCTGGTGAGCCAGCTGGCTCGGCGCGACGAGCTGGAGTTTGAGAAGGAGGTGAAGAACACGTTCATCACGGCCCTGATGGAGGTGCAGAACAGGCAGAAGGAGCAGCGTGACAGCGGCAAACGCCGACGCCGCGACAAGTCCCTGAGTCTGCAGGGGGGAGGAACCCTGCCGGTGAATGGTGGGAATACCACAGGACGTACAGAGAAGACAGGAGGCATGCCTGTGAAGGTAAGGTGGCAGGGAGGGGCAGGGGGTTGGATAGAGTTTTTAAGATGAAAAAGCATGAGGAAATGTTTTTCTGAAAATATAGTGGCTTATTATTGGATTTATATTATGGACTATTGTGTTTACTGAGATTTCCTTTCAATTCAATTCAATTCAAACCATGTTCCACATAGACATATATAGAAAAATTGGTAATAATAGAAAGATAAAAATAACAATAGTAACAATAGGACTAATAATTGGTGTAGTGTATAATTGTAGTGGTGAGTGTAGCAAGCAGGATCACAGAGGCAGCAGGCAGCCTGCAACCACAAATCCAGACTCCACGGCTCCGGAGGCAGAAATGCCTGCAGAAAGCGAAAGAAGGAGAGAGAAAAGAGATGAGAGACAGCACAAAAAAAGAGAGAAGATGCTGAGTTAGTAACATGCATTAATGGGGTATGGATTCATACAGGTGGAGAAGGAGAGGAGAGGAGGAGAGAGGTGCTCAGTGCATCATGGGAAGTCCCCCGGCAGTCTAGGCCTATAGCAGCAACTTGTGTGCCTTATAATGATCACTGACTGGAAAGTATAATTTACCCTCCTTATTTATGATTCCATCATGTGCCCTGTCCAGAACTTATGCCCATTCCATTTGATTCACCAGCAATGTAGTTTGTGACCACTTGTGGCGCCACTGCTGCACCCCAGGTCCCTGTATTGTTTACAGTACATATTCCTCCAGTAGTACATGCTAATGTACCACTAAAACTTTCAAATTCGAAAAATTATTTCCAAATAAGGCTTTGAAAATGTCTTTTAAGGTAGAAATGCATTCAATGTGTTTATTGTTCTTCAATGATATAACACACAATGTGTTATATTGAGAAATTTTACATGTGAACTCTATAAAGTGTGTTTACAAGGAATGCTACACTGGTACCTTTAATTAAGCCGTAACATATATTATCACCTTTCACTTTTAGGTGTGCTTATGAGTGTGTGGTTGTGTGTTTAATCCTTCCAGTGTAGAGAAAGGTGAAACCACACTACGGCTGTCTCCTCCTCCTTAACTGACTTTTAGCATAATGGATCTCAAGGCCATTAGCTTCTAAAAACTCTTCCAGGAAAGATCTTAAAGTGGAAGTGACCCATCCTCTACGTACAGTAACAGCTTAGTCCAGCCTCCTTATGTCCAGTAACAGAGGAATAACTTAATGGATGCATTTGCCCCAGTGTCACACAATGAGCAGCATTTTTTAAATCTACTGACTCCTGTTTACCTGATGTTACATCACTGATGTAATATCAATTTGTATATGTTGCAGATGCAATACAAACATAATCGGGATGTCATATCAATCAGCGGCATGGTTTGTGTGAGATACTTGAAAGTTTTAGCAAATAAATCACTCATATAGCGAGACTGCTTTCAATTTTCAGCAATGTTTTATCAAAGGCCAAACAAAGTCTGTGTATTCCATAAATGGATGCTGATATGGTATGTATGATTTGTATTGTGTGTGTGTGTGTGTTTTCCTGGTTGTGTCCTGCAGCGTTTCAGCATGGAGGGACTGTCCAACATCCTGCAGACAGGCATCAGACAGACATTTGGAAGCACAGGGAATGAGAAACAGGTGACGTCAAAGGTCACATATTTTAAAGGGGTTTAAAGACATATTTTTGTTATTGGCTCATACTGAGATATGCACTTTTATTCTTATTTTATTGTTTTAATTCCAGTCCACAGCAATCCAGTTGGCTCTTTCACTTTGGCCCATGCAAAATAATGCATTTATCATATACCCCAGAATATGTTTAGAAGTATGCTTCAGAATATACAAACACTGGCCCAAAATTTCTGTCCACATGTTCAGTGCATATGTTCTTCTTAGAGCATCTGCAAGTTTTACTTTTTGAGTGAACCTTCCCTTTAATACAAGTACATCCCACTATGTTAAGGACATGCGCTGAGATCGATATGAAATTTGATCTGCTTTCATTATGTAAGCACTATGCTATAGTGCACTGCAATAAATGTCCATATTAACAAGACATATTAGGTGCGTGCTGAATCTTTTTTTTTTCTTGTAATGGGTAAACATTTCTGCCAATCAGATGAGATTATTCCACTTGTTCACAATGCAGACTCGCTTGTTTCAACAAACTGACATTCATTTAAGCTAAATTGCTATGCTAACACTGGTGATGGAAATCCTCTTTAAAGCTGTTATTGTCAGTATTGGTAACAAGCATGTAAATACCACAAGGCAACTAAAAGTTAGTTTTACTGATGTGTGATGAGGTGCTTTTCTTCTTTTTTTTTTTGGTTGACCTGAACCTGGACTCTCTGTTTTCAGTATCTAAACACAGTAATTCCATATGAAAAGAAAGGAACTCCTCCAACTGTGGATGACCTGCAGATGCTCACAAAGAGTAAGTCTGTCTATCTATCTATGAAATGAATAATAATAACAATGTTCAATGGATAGAAACAGAGTGTATTTCCAGCCTTGGTAGAGCTCATATATTTGTATTCTCCCCATCAGTTCTTTATGCTATGAAGGAGGACAGTGAGAAGGTGCCTACACTGCTAACTGACTACATATTAAAAGGTAACACAAGATCATAAGTTTTAAAACATATATTTTTATGACAGAATAAATCTTGAGGGTTTACCTGATGCGTTTGGTTCTTTATTTTCTCTTCACCAGACATCTTGCAACGCTCTGGCAAAATGAAACAAAACAAAATAACTTCATAAGATGAAATAAAAAAAATAAAAGAAAAAAGATAGCCAGTGGTTAGTTAATTTGCCTTTTGGTTTTGGGGAAAAATGTGAACATGGCAAAATATGAAAACATCATGTGTGAGTAGAAATAAACCACTAAAATTCAAAATGACAAAGTTTCATTAAAGCTCTAGTGTAAAACTCTTACAAAGGCGGTACAGCAGTTGTTAGCAGTTGTTAGCAGTTTGTTGACAATGCTAGCTTAATTCAAATGAGCTGAGCTGCTATTCTTGAAAATTGTAAGGTGGAAGTGTTAGCAAAATAGTAGCAACTGTCCGGTGTCCTGAATGTATTTTTTTCATTGACCAACTTAAAACATCATTTCAGATATTTATTGAACTGTACTATCAGATTATGTATTTTTGTTAAACAGAAGGCATGGATATTGTAGACATTCTTCTGTATATTGAGGGAACATATATGTTGCTAATGTTTATGTATGTGCCTAATGCTAATGCCAACTTTGTTAATGTTTTGTAATGTATTGACTGAACAAGATAAATAATATTTATAACAGTTAATAAAAAGTGTGTTTGAATAAGGTACTATCTTGGGATGCAGCTTGACCACCAAGACAGTGCGTGTTTTTCTAAACAGAGGCATGGTGTATTAGCCTGTACTTTTTTAATGTTGACAGAGCACGGGGCTCAGTTTGAACAAATTATATTGAGGGACCATTGGTCTGGGAGCATATTTGGTGTTGCTAGTTTAATTATAAAACTGACTTCACCCTACATGTGAAGACATAGTGATGAGAATGAAACCTATCATTCCAGTAGTGACTATCATACATTTTTTCATTAGATTAGATATTTTATAGTGAATTCAATAATTGTAAAATTAAACTATTCCTAATTGTCCTAGGAAGCCTGTTTGAGGATGGCCAGAGAGCTTTTTCAGTGAACTTAATCATCTAGACCTAACAGAATATTTTTTCACACTGCGTTTTCTCTCCAGTATTGTGTCCTACCTAAAGCACCGCCAGGCCAGGGGCCACTGTGTGACGGAGAATACGACCCTCCCTCTGCCCATTCTGAGGGTTTTTCCAACCTGGCAACCCTCAACGCCTCTGGCCCAAGCTGCATGACCTCCCCTCGTTTACCATTATCAGCCATGGATCCTCACCATCGACATTATTGTACCTTACTCACCTCAACTATGACTACTGCCTTTCGCTGAGCTCACCTTGTCCCCCTCCTGCACACTAAGTTCAGGCCAGATCCAAAATGGCCGCCATCTGAATACTTACTTAGTGGGGCGGCCGGTCCCACTTTTAAAGGACTTTACTAACAGAGCATGACATGCTATTAACAAACACACCGCCACATCGGTACAGGGAATTATTTTGTTACTGCTTTTTATTTCTTTCTGTTGTTTTTTTTTCTTTGGTTCTTATAACAGAGACAATTTGATGTTGATTTTGACACTTATGTTTAAACTGACCTCTTACACGCTGGGTTTTGTTGATCATTTTGTTCATTGATCCATACGGACTATACTTTACAGATTTGAAATGCCATATTACATCCAAGTGTCAGCATCTCTCTGTATTGTCCAAAACAAAAATAAAAAGTAACTCTAATTCATTTGAATACAAAAGCCATGCACCTTTTTCTGCCAATTTAGTACTGTAGCTCCAAAACATACAACTATTACGGGTGCAGTACAGTGTGCTTTTTTTTTTTTTTTTTTTTTTTTAGGCAATATTTGAAAATCCAGTGCTCTTCTGACTTTTTTGTAATTTCTTTTCATTTTTATCTAAATATTTGATATACACTCTGTTGTTGATTTTCTACTTTTCTTTACTGTATCATCAGAGTGATATTGTGCATTCCAGCCCGTTCAGCCATGTGGAAGTGTATCACTGAGTTTTCCTCAAATGTCATTCCCTGATGAGATGAGCTCATTTGAATAAAGGCGTACATATTGAGCATATTTATGACTTCCTTTGAGCCACGTAGGTGAATGTTACATTGCTAATCGCAAATTCTAATAAACATTCTACCCTAACAGCGTAAACCTCTGCTTGTTTTGTCTTGTCCTTGTGAGTTTAGCCAGAAACATCATTATTGCTGTAATGTGGTTATGAGAAGAATAGTGGAAAATGCATTACAGGGGGTTGTGGAAAGTATAAAGCTGATTAACTAACTTAGATACTGTGTCCTTGATTATTCCTCCACTACCTAAGTTTTATTTTCTACAGGAAAGAAAAGTTATACTGCCCTCTGGTGGTTGAGTTTATGGCTTAGTGACAGAAGACTTAAAATTATAAATGCAGTATACATAAGGTATTTATTTGAATTAATCACCTTAATGATTCCATTAAAATATCAGTCTTCTGTCGTTGATTTATATAGTGCCAAATCATAACAGAAGTTGAAATAAAGATGACATTCAGTATTATTATTATTATTATTATTTTTATTTTTGCCATGAATTATTTTTGGGTAATAGTATGCAGTTTTGTCCTTAAAAAATATGTACTGTGGTTAAGGTCGTATGGATAATTGTTCAAGAAATTATTTTGAATTTGTTAGTGTGAAAATGAATGGGTATTTCCTCAGTAATTAATGCAGCCAGCAGAGGTGCCAGCTGTCACTTTTTTTCCTCTTTGCTGGCTGGTTTGTTTTTACGTACAGCAAGTTCAAATTCATTTCCATCAATCACACACACATATTCTTTATACACATAAGAACTTATTTTTAGCGCTTTGAGTGGTCGGTCTCCTCCTTGAACCGCCACCTTATCGTGGTGGAGGAGTTTGAGTACCCGAATGATCCTAGGAGATATGTTGCACGGGGTTTAATGCCCCTGGTAGGGTCTCCCAAGGCAAACAGGTCCTAGCTGACG
>OMLF01025412.1:1589-14536 GCA_900302615.1 Holocentrus rufus
ACTGCAGACAACTGGCTGCTGTGCAAAATTGATGATTTCATTATTTAAAACGTGTTTTATTGCTTCAGATTAGTTTGATTTATCGGAGTGGAAAAAGCAGAAGCTCTTTAAATTGAGCAGACAATAAAACAGAGGGATTAGAAATGCATGAAAAAAAGTCAAGATGAGAAAGAAAGCAATGCTTTGCTCAAATGAAGGAGACATTGATCCTTTCCAAACATCACTTTTCATTCTAAAATGTCTCAGTAAAATTATGTTTTCAATAAGAAATGTTTGTGTGCAGATGTTTTTCTTTTCTGGTTCATGCAGACAAGGATGTGCATGTTTTTCTGTGTATCTTAGTGCATGTATTCATGTACGTGTACGTGTGTGTGCATGTTTGCTCTTGCATGCAGGTCTATGTTCGTGTGTGTGTGTGTGTGTGTATAAATGCACGACAGGATCAGTGCTGGTCTGTGGTTCTTTGGTTAGAACTTGCTTTTCTGCAAAACCTATTTGTCTAATGACAACAGAGCTCATTGTCATTTGCCCTGTGTGTGTGTGTGTCTGTGTGTGTGAGTGTGTGTGTGTGTGTAGACTTGCCTGTGTTGGCTTGTTTTTCACAGACACCACTGCAGACGTTCTTGGGAAGTCAGCAGTTTCATGTAACACAAGGAGGTAGAAGCTGCAGAAAGTGGGTTTGGGGGTGGAGGTGTGATTGCATCATGACCCCCCCCCACACACACACGCACACACACACACACACACACACGCACGCATGAAAACACATGCAAACACTTCATCATCACTGACCTCAGAACTAGAACAAAGTGTCAGTGTCGGTAAATAACGTAACTCACCTGAAAAAGCCACCAAATACCAGTAAATGACCCAGCATTTGTCAAGTTACATAGAAGGTGTGTGTGTGTGTGTGTGTGTGTGTGTGTGTGTGTGTGTGTGTGTGTATGATAAACTGTGAGAGAAAGGAAAAATACAGCCATCCTTTTCTGACAGAAGTTTTTATACACAAAACATACACGTGGATTCACAGGTTTACAGTTGTGTTCAGAAGTTTAGAAACGACGTCGATGCGGTTTCCCTCATCCTCTGCACAAAAAATCTACATAACCAACCTTTAATGTGCTTCACTGTGTTCCCAAAAAAAAAAAAAATCAATTTTAAACGGAGCAATCATTCCCTGCACAAGTGCTTTATGGCTGGAGCAGGATTTAACAGGATTTAACAGGATTTTTGGGCCCTGCAGGCCAAATGCTGCAGAGGAGGAAACAACAGTGAGATACTTTGGATGGAAGCAGGTATCAGTCAGACTGATCAATGTATCAATACTTGATATCGACCAGTCAGTTTCATCCCTGACAATCCATATTTTCTTGGCATATTTTATTTACTCATTTAATTGTTTTTTGTGATTGAATTCTTCATATAAAGGCTGAAAATATCCCAGAGTTTCCCTAACATTGAACACGTCTGGTGGGTTGAGCTGCTGAGTCTAAAATCATTTCTTTAGAGACTTTCAACATCTCATGATGGTCTAAATGCTGTTTCAGAGGCTTTCCCACCGTGATAAGAATAAAGTCCTGGGGGGGAACAGATCAAATTTTTTGACATTATCAAATTTGAAGATATCAGTTATCTTCAAAACATCAGCTATCGCAAGTACAAAAATATCAGTATCCGCTTTGAAAAAAACAAACAAAAAAAACAAAACGACACAACCTCACACCTCGGCTGCTACATGTGTGAAATAACTCAAAACAAAAGTCACATGATCGAAAGTCGGCCTGTTCCCTGCACCAAACCAAACCAAATTTCACAACCTGTGTTTGTTACAAGCAGTAACACAAAACATCTCTGACCTGTGCTGCTGCTGAGCAGTGAAATACGCTGCACCAAAGATGCCGTCTCCATGGTTACCCTACTGGCGTCGTCTCTGGGAACATCAGGCTGACTGCCTCTGTATTGCCTTTATGGTTTGGATGACTTTGGCAAAATAAGTTTAAAGTCATGTTGGAGGTCTTGGTCAGCTACAGAAAGCAGCCTGAGGTCCAGCCTGGTTCCTCCTCATGGTCAGAGATGTTGCTTTGATTCCTGATTGTCAAAATCAGATTTCCAACCTGATGCTGCAATTCCTTTGGTTACTAATTGCATTTTTCATGATTTATGGCTTGTTAAAAATACATAATTCTAATATACTTTAAAAAAAAAATCATATTTCTATTCTTTATTACAAAGAAGCTTTTTTTTAAAGAGCTTCATTCCAAATTGAGATGACCACCAACACAACAATGAGACATCTGCCTCTGGCAAATGACGGCTGGTATGAAAGAAAACTCACTATTGTAGCTGTTAGTTACCATAAGACTTCAGCTTGCAAAATAATGGCACTGCAGATGACATAATGAGTTGTATTTTGGTACAATCAAACACTGAACATTATATAAAAACGTCTTTTAAATGGATTCAGTGGTTTGGAATGAAAGCTTTCATTTGCAACCTCTTGGTTTCTTACATTGTTTA
This sequence comes from Holocentrus rufus, assembly GCA_900302615.1. Classification (NCBI taxonomy): domain Eukaryota; kingdom Metazoa; phylum Chordata; class Actinopteri; order Holocentriformes; family Holocentridae; genus Holocentrus; species Holocentrus rufus. The sequence goes on from OMLF01025412.1 coordinate 4,107, forward strand.
ATCATGTAATAGAGGAAAAGGGGAAAAATCTAAATATATTTTGTTGGCACAGGTCAACATTCTGTATGTTTGCAGCTTTGACAAGGAGGTTGTGAGTCGGCATCGCTTTATGCTTCAGGGTTGTGGGTCGAAAAGACCAGATGCACTGATCTAAATGGCTTAAAGACAGAATCGGCAGTAACACTCAGGACCTCCAGGAGGCAAATGTGAAGCCGCTCACCTTGGAAACCTCTGAAGTCACAGGTTCAATCAGTGCAACAGCAAGTGTGTGTCTACAAACGCGGCCTGCCAAACTGTCTTTGAGCAGGAAGAGATTAAAAATTTTCCTCTGCCGGAATGTTTGGCGTTCGTTTTCAGGAGGCGCCAGCTGCTACTTCCTGTTTATTTCCAGGTATCGGGGCTTGTTGTGGGTGTGGTCCTTCTGTGTCAGAACACCGTGGTCTCAGTCTGCAGGATCGACTGGGCTCGGGAGTTCCTGACTAGGTGGGTGGAGTTATCGGTGCCGTTTCGGCCGGCCGACATGGCGTGCAGCCGGTAGTCCTGCCCCACGTAACGCTTGAGAGATAAACTCCTCCACGTCCTCCTCAACTCGATCTGGACCTTACACACACACACACACACACACAGTAAGTGCATTGCAAGCAGAAAATTTCACCTGAATCATCTCAGGGGAAATGTGTGTGTATGTTTGTGTGTATGTGCGAGGAGATTTACCTCACTGTTGAGGAAACAGTAGAGGATGGCCACCACTAGACCCTAAAAACACATGTACAGTACGATTAACACTTCAGCCTTGTGCAAGAACATTGTAGGCCAAAACATTTTCATGTAAACACACACAGAAACACATTTTATCACAGACCCCTCAAGTGTAAGATTTTTTCCCAAGGATCTCCTTAATTAGATATTTACTGATGTGGATTTAGTACTGAACTGTAGAACTGTCTATACTGAGAGAGAGATAAGGGGAAAAAGTGAAACCTTTGATTATATTTGTGATTCTTAGACTGCAACTAATTTGGATAATTTCTAGTGAATGAACAATCAATCAGGAACATCTTGATGAGGATTTGTGAAATGCCTTCAATGACCTTCACAGGCTGCTGAAACGCCTTCAAGAACTCATGACACACCTTAGACAAATCCCGAAACACCTTCAAGGACTTTAAGGAACTACTGACACACCTTTAAGAATGCGGGAAACACAGTTGAGAACTCCTAAAACACCTTCAAGGACCTTCAAGAACCCCTACAACACCTTTAAGGACTCCTGAAACACCTACATTACCCTTAAAAGACTCTTGAGACAATTTAAAGAAGTACTGAAATACCTTTAAGAATAGTGGAAACACCTTTGAGAACTCCTTAAACACCTTCAAGAACCTTCAAGGACCCCTACAACACCATTAAGGACTCCTAAAACACCTTTGAGAACTGAAACACCTTCAACAACCTTAAAGGACTCTTGAGACACTTTCAAGAACTTCTGCAACATCAAGGATATGGGATCTGAAATTTTAAGCCCCCATCTGACCCATATATCTACCACATTCAGGCTTTACCTGAACGCTACCTGATCCAGAACTCAAATCATCTCCAACCCCCAAAACCTTTGTCCCATGTTTATTAATTTCATATTAGCTGTAAAAAGCATCAGCACTCATAGTCTGCAATTTATCTTAAAAACAAGACCCGAACCCTACCTGAGACTGATCAGTTTATCATAAAAGGCAGGTTTGTTGGTGGAATTATTAAGTGAGTTCCTCCCATAACAGATGGAAGGTTGAATTGGACCCTCGACACCCACAACAGAAGGCTCAACAGGAAGTTCGGGCTTCAAAGGATTTGTAAAGTGAGTTGGGCGCTCTCCAAGCTACCTGGCGGCTGTAGCTGAAAACTATCCAGATGGCAGAAGCTGGCACATTTACATGCTGAGTGATGTTTATTGATGTTAATTGCACCTTTTGTTTATGGAACAAAAATAAAATGATGAAAAATATGATCCTCTACTTGAGCTAGATGAAACCTTTAGAGACTTAATTTGGGTCAGTTCACGTTCTGGCAGAGTTTCATAGATTCAGGTTGGGCCAAGCTAGAACGTGAGGACTCATGAAAGCTCTATAAAAGTTTAGGTATGTCATCTGTTTATGAAATATTGAGTAATAAATTACATCCAGATCAGGGTTGTAGTCAAGCCTTAGTTTAATCTATTTCAGCTCGAAGAACACGTCGGATCGAATTTGAGACAAGATCAAGTCAAAAGGGGGTTGAGCCAAGTTGAGACAGAGACCAGAGCAAATCAAGTCCTATCCAAGACCAAGAACAAAATAGGCAGGATCAATGGAGACGCAGATTTATCAGCAGGAACCCTTCAACATCTAACAACTTAATTTAGAAATTAAGGACTGTTGCAAAACATACACAGGTAAAATATCTTGAATTGTATAAAAAGGGGGACCAGGTGGAGAAATAATTATCTTTGAAAAATTTGGGCGGGAAAAGGTCAGATCAGAATTCAATATTGGCCAAAACCAAGACAAGTCTGAGTCAAACTAGGACTGAGACCAAAACAAGTCCACGATGTCAGGAAAGTGGTCTTTAGACTGGGCGCACAAGTCACGTGATCTAGAGGTTACCTGGAACGATCCGAGGCCGAGGTCAAAGAGGATCTTCAGGTGCTCCATGCTCTTGTCATCTGGGGCCAGTAGATAGAAAAACACCACATAGTTCATCCCAAACAGTGGGATCAGCAGGAGGGTGGACTTCGCCAGACGCCTGAAAACATGCACATCCACAGGGGTCAAGAATCCACAGGCCAACTTAAATCTGGTGTCTTTCAATGGTATGCAACAAAAAAAAATCTTTAATTGGAAGCAATTAGAAAGATATGGAGCTAGCTGATAATGCAGCAATGTTCTAAATAAACAGGTCGATGTAGTTGTGACACAGTTGTCTTGTTGGTGTCGGTGCACAACACCATGTATTTACACCCTCAACTTCTGACTGTGACATAACCAATTAGTGGACCAACAGCTGACAAGGGATGGTCTTCAAACTGTTAAAGACAAGGTTTTTGGTCTTTGCAACATTAAAACTCGGAGCAAAAGAGACTTCGCAGGAAGTCTGTGGGCATCCTTAGCTCTAATCCCTACTTCAAAACACTGAGTTATAGCTTGACAAGACTCATTTGTCCTGAACAAACCTTTAGCTTCCCTTAGACCACCCTTAAGTGCTTTCCTCATTGGCCCAACATCAGACCTGTGTATCCATTTCAGTGGTATTCACCGCATCGTCCCAAGGTAGTCTGGAGATTGTTTTAAAGCTGTGCCTCATAAAACTCTGATGGGATGCCTACATTGGACCTTTTAGGCAAGATGTTTTTTCGACATTGCAATGTTCGATCTACAGCCTGTGTCAGGCCTATATCTGTGTGCTATCTGCGTAGCTACCTAGCCAGCACAATAACTTGCCAAAACAACTGATGTTTATGTTAACCCAAACAAATGGTTAGCAAGCTAGCCAACAACAAGCCAATAAAGTGGGGGAACGATTGGTTTCTAGTGAAATCAGCGCAGAAATTGCCCAATTCTGCAAAAAGTCACCAGGAACTGAAGACTTCCAATATGGCCACCAGAGGGTGCATTTACATCTCTGATGTAAAAATCGTGTAAATGTTCTGAAAGGTCGGGGGAACACTGGATCCCCCCATTCCAGTGTCCTTGCATCTTAAAAGCGTACCTGTACTGTGACTGGTCGTTTCCTCCAACATTAGAGCAGCGTAGTTTTTGGACCAGGATGCGGATGATGCTGATGAACAGCAGGAAGTTGATCTTGTGGAGAAACACAATGTGGGAAGAGAGAGAGTCTTATTATCAGCCGTTCCTGCTTGACTGTAAGAAAGACAAACCAATAACAAATGTGTCTTTGTGATATTGGTGACATGGTAAACAATGCCAACTTTTTATTGAAAGTGACATAAGGGACCGAGGTTACGACAACAGTCACAACCTTGGCTAATGTCACGTTGTCATGACAAAGACATTTCAGGCAATGCCAACTTTGTTTAATCTTAAACAAACCAACCTGGAGCAGGACGAACATGCAAACCACTGATTTTATGTGAAGGCTTGGGAGAACGTTCTAGAGGAAAGTTGCTCATATTGCTCTATCCATGTTCTTTCATACTTTAATAAAAAACTCTCTGAATGGTCTGAGTCAGAGTGAGTTGCATTTTCAGCCGTGTGATTTGTGAAGTTCACACCAACTATGAACGTGTTTTTAAAAGTTCCAACTACAGTCTAGTTGAGACTGTTTCATTATAGCCTTGACCCACCTACTTGTACCGTCTTGCAAGAGCCAAGAAGTCAGACAAGCATTCGTTTTCTGCAAACTATTTCTGTATTGATTTTATCTTTCAGCCCTCTTACTTTCATTCCAGTCTTTGGTATGCAGTCTCTAATTATTTAGAAATAAAACTGGCTCTCAGCCTGCAGCCTTGTTCCTTCAACCGCTGCAAATCAGCGACAACCTCAACAATACAGCACGACCTCGACGATGTCAGAGGATAGAATCAAACGTTTAGAGAGACAAGCTTTGGATTTTAATTTCATTTCATTTTGGCCTTCTGCCAGGAAAAAAAAACTTCCTTGAAAAAACTCTTGTTGCTAAGGGACAAAGATGCTTGGCACTTCATAGCATTGTGAAACTGCTCACATTTTAAAAGGTTCAAGTCGGTACATTGCAAGGACAGATTTTGTCAATCACAATGCATCAGACACATATTTTGTATAATTCATCACTGCTCTAACAGTGGCCTCTCTGAAGTTTGTGTTGACTAGAATAAAACTCACAATAACAGAAGCCATTATGGGCCAGTTGAGGACTCTCCAGGGGGTCAGATTCTCAATTTTCTCCCAGCACCTGAAAGAAAGAACATAAACCAGTAAGCTCATCACATTCATTCAATAAGATTCAATCCTGTTGCTTCCTGTTGCTTATTTTGTCAAAGGTTTGTCTTTGCTGAGGAGGATCAATGGGGGAAGGTATTTTGGAGCCAAAGCGCAGACTCACCATGTGTCCTCCAGGTAAATCCTGCATATGATCCACGCCACCACGACCACAGAGGGGATTCCTGCGAGGGAAAGAGAGGAGAAGGAAAAAGAGAGGGAGGAGGAGAGGAAGACAGAAAGGAAACGCGAGGAGTTCGGGTGAATGTAAAGCCGTGAGGTCTGCTCAACATCCTCATGAGGAGGTGCCACACAGGAAATATGGCTGCTGTAACACACACACACACACACACACACACACACATACATTAAACAGCTCCAGCTAAGTGGTGGTACATTAAGCAGGAAGCACTGGTATAGCGGTGATGAATGGTGGAAGGAGGTGTCGCATGCCAGTGTCTGAGATATTACATACAGAAGAACAGAGGAAGTGACTTAAGACAGACGGGCTACAGACTGTTTACATACTGACCTTTTATTAAATACACAGCTCAATCTCACCAGCACAGACGTGAGACACTGTGTGTGTGTGAGTGTGTGTGTGTGTGTGTGTGTGTGTGTGTGTGTGTGTGTGTGTGTGTGTGTGTGTGAGTACCTGAGTGTATGTGCAAGTGTGTATTCACAAGAATGTACAAAATGCTAAATAAGAGCGCCAACAATTTTTCCTCGACATCATCATGCAAATGTTCCCATGCAAATGTTTCAAATAACTTTTTTAATAATCACATGACATCATGATACTGTATTAGAGGAGTCAGCATGTCATTTAGTGAATGAGAAACTGTGGGTATATAAGTCTGTTCAGATATGAAACCCTCCAGGATTTCCATGAAATGCTCAGATTTGATAGATTTCAACTTTAGAGTCCAAGCATCAACAATTATATGTAACTTGTTCCAGTTTTTATAATTTTTAGGTTAAAACTATGACAAAACACTCTGGACCCCTGCTGGGTTTGGTAAACGAGTAAGTTGAGTTGTGTTTCTCACCCCAGCCGATGAGCATGTAGACGCCGAGCCGGGCGGTGTAGGTGTGCATGACCAGCAGCAGCGTGTGCAGGTACAGAGCCTCGACCAGCAGCCAGAAGAAGTTGGCCATGATGAAGTAGTTGAAGAACACCAGGCTGATCTTACAGCCCACCTGCAACCACAAGGAGCACAACACTTCATCCACTCACTACGACAAGTTCACCACAGTGCACCCTGGGAAATGAACACTGGAGGCAAACTGACCTGAATTCACCGGGGGGAATATTTATATTCGCTGTAATACCTGGAAATTTATGAAACATGATACTATTTTGTAAGTGATGAATAGTAATCAGTAAAACTGTGTTCCATTTGTGAGATTAAAGTCACATTGAAATAACTATCTACTAAACTGTATTTTTATATTAAAATCATATTACTTCTTTTCCCTGGATAATTATCTTCAATCTTATTATGAGGAACTAGTTGACATGAACAAATTTCAACCAATAACTATAATTTTTGAAAATATTGAAAAAAAGGCTAATTTTTACTTTTTTTTTTACTTTCCTTTATTCAATGTATGTATGTATTGTATGTAGGCTACTTGTGCTTCTTTGGTTTGCATTGTTGAATGTAATATGAAACCTGACACAAAATTTTCTCAAGGTTTATTTAAAAAAAAAAAAAATCACATTTTATTGGTTTGTTAAATAAAAACGCCTCTCTTCCTAACTGATCTCCCGTTGGTTTACTGATCAGAAAACAGACGGACATAAAAGTAAACAAACAGGCAGCTTGTACTCGTGGATCTGAATCTGTAAAAACACTCTGCTGAAGGTTTGTGAAAAGAAAAAAAAACTGCAGCAGATGAAAAGGCCTGTTCTTGTTATTCATGTATTTCTCTTGTTTGTGAAACTCTCTTCTCCCTGTTGAGATTTGATTTGCTTATCGTTTCAGCATCCTGTTTGTTCCTGCTTCTCTCTCAGGGTCAGATGTGAGGTTTATAAGCTTGTTTTTTTATCTCATGCATACAGTTTATAATTTTCATCTGTTTTGCAAATAAAAATTATTTTACGACTGCAGAGTCACAGTGGACTCATCACCTCCACCTGTGGGGCTGGACAGGGATGATGCATTTCCCCCCCAATCCATTTGTTTACTTTTGTTTGTTTATTAGCAGGATATCTCTAAAAGTTATGAACGGATTTGCATGAAACTAAAAATTTGCATGAAGGATTGGTCATCTTTTCACACCGACTGGTTAGAAGCAGGTGTGGCGGTGAGTGTGAACTTTTGGTGAACATGGCGTGTCTTCACAGCTGTGTAGAGTCGGTGCAGGTGTGCGCTCGGCTGAGTGCTTTCTAGTAAAAGACATAAGCGGAACTGTTTGAAAGAAGCTACGGCCTGTAAACCATTTGATCTTTTACTTTGCAGCTGTACTGTAAGTTTCAGTCACTTTCAACGACTTCCTGAGAAGAGGCTGATATCTGACACCATCTGCGGAGCCTCGTCTAAAATCCCTGCAGGAGTGAAATGAAACTGAAAGTGTTTTCAGGGCAGGGAGATGTAGAAGAGCGAGATTTCTGTTTGCTCTTCTCTCTTCTGTGTGTGTTTTGTCCTGCAGACGACCCAGAGAACTGCTGAACCGGGCTCACAACATCGGCTGACGTCACCAGACCCTGCAGGTTGTGGACTAAGCAAGCGAGCAGCGGCACTGACTGACTGCGACTGATGCAACTCTGAACTCATCTTCACTTAAAGTCAGGGAATACTACTGTCTACACTAGTAGCACTACTGTCCTACGTAACAGCTAGGAGGTAAGTGAAATAATATCAAGTTTTTTAAAATGGGTGAACTATCCCTTTAAGTAAGAGGCTTAAGATAAGGGCATGAAAATAGACAATGAATCCTCAAAAAGCATTGCAAAATAAACAGGAGAGAAAGACGGAGGGAGTGAGTGTGTGTGTATGTGCGTGTGCATGTGTGTGTGTGTGTGTGTGTGTGTGTGTGAGGTCACCAGGGAGGGCTGGGTGCTGCAGTCTGCGTGCTCGCTGTGAGAGAAGAGGATGGCGTCTTTCGTGAGCACGGCCACGGCTCGCAGGATGAACGACACAAACAAGTTCAGATGGATGTAGTTCCTCGTGCAGTGGAGCCTCCTGCACATACACACACACACACACACACACACACACACACACACACACACACACACACACACACACACACACAGAGGAGCTGTGAGGTTAAGAGTGTGTTTATACAGTCTGTCAGAGTGTGAATCCCATGATGGATGTTTTGTCCAAACACACTGATAGCAAACCATTCAGTGAGTGTACAGCTGGGTCTGAGCCGAGCCGCATTCATCACACACTTATAACACACACACACACACACACACACACACACTCTTCACATGTTTGGATGTTCTTCCTTGTGTGTAAATACTAAAAGCTGCACTATAAAAAGGCATTTAACGTTTTGACAGAATTGAACTGTTTCAACTGAATCGAACAGATTTCCAAACAGTTTGGCAGAATTTGCTGTTTGGACGTTAAATTCCCAGAAATCCTTTGGGCTGACGTCAGTAAACTGAACATGCTGGTCTGAGCGTCTGGAGGTGTGGGAGGGTGAGGAGGTGTTAAAGGGACATTTCACCTATTATTTTGTGTCATTTACAGCAGCTGTAACATTTGCGCTGCTGCTCGTGCATGAGTCATTCTCTCAAAGGGGTTTATTTATTTAGCACCTTGGATTGAGACACCGTGAACACGCGGATGGAAACTGCCGGTGGAAACTTGTTTTAAGCTGCATGAATTTAGAAATTTGAAAAAAGACGTTTTCATCTCCTTTTTGCTGCTGCTCGTCGAAGTCGCAGACAGAAACGGCTTCAGTTCTGGAGCCTTTAGTTTCAAGAAAACTCAGGGTGAGCAAATGATGCAAAACAGACTGACACCACCTCACAGGCATTCTGGGAATTGAAGTTCAGATTTTCAAACAGTTACCTCTCGCTGCCCAGTGTGTGTAATTTTTGTTTGTTTTTTGTTTGTTTTTTTTTCATTCAAATGTTCCCTGCTGCAGCTTTGACAAGTCCCTTCTTCTTGTGTTCCTGCGCTGTTTGTTTTGTGTTGTATTTTGCATGTTGTCTGTTTTGTATTTTGCATATTTTGCATGTTGGCTTGTCTGGTGTGTGCATGTGTTGTCCTGTGAGGTTTTTATATCTGCCTGCAACCAAATTTCCCAAAGTGGGATAATAAAGTTTGACTCTTATCAGCTGAACCTCCAATTTTTCCACAAAGAAGTAGAAAAAAATATCGGCAGCCAAGTGAGATGAAAACCAGTAGCAGCAACTTTTGATGAATTTTCTTTGAGGAGGATCTGGCCAAATTCAGCACAAACGAACACAAAGTTCTGCAGCTTATATAGCAATAGCTGCATCTGTGTGTGTGTGTGTGTGTGTGTGTGTGTGTGTGTGTGTGTGTGTGTGTGTGTGTACCTGAACAAACACAGGATGGTGGTGCTCGTGAGCAGAGCGATGAGCGACAGGCTGTGGCCCAGAGTGTACAGGATCTTCACCACCCTGTAGAAGACCAGCTGCACACACACACACACGCACACACACACACACACACACACACACACACACACACACACACACACACACACACAAAAATTCAAATTTCGCTCCCTTTGTCGCTGCTAGAAGGAACACAAAACACAACTTTTTATCCCTCATGCAGTTCTGCTTTCCAATTCCCAGATTAACCCCGGTCTTAATCTGGTAAATCTTAATTTGTCGACATTTCTGCATTTTGACTTGACGGTCTCTCTGCGCTGTTCATTTTTACCACACGACACTTTGTTCTGTGTTTTTATATCTTCTGTGACCTGGTGGAGCCCAAGACAAACTTCCACAAATCAATAAAGACATTTTCCAAGTTTGTAATTTGTGGAATAAAGTTTCACCATCTGACAGAGCGACGTCTTTAAAGGTGAATTTCACAGCACAGATTATCAAACAGTTTCAAACGGATTTAAATTGAATGAGGACTGGATGTCAGAGTTCTACTTAAAGATGATTTGATAAACGTGAACTTTGTTTTTTGGAGGTCAGGATGTTTTTTTTCTACCAGCTCATCTTTGATCTCAGCAGCCATTTTCATCTGTTTCCAGCCCAGTTTGAAATTCCCACAGTGTCAGACAGACGACTGGGACAGAAATACACACTGCAGTCCAACATGGACAAGATGTTTCCAGCTTCAGGAGGCCAAGTTTTTTTTTTTTTTTTTAAGTGTGGAGGCTCTTTCAGAACCGGACTGGAGGAGCAGCAGATCAGGACGGGGCGAAGATCTGCTCCGTCTCAAACACAGCAGTAACTCTCCCTGTTCAGCCGTGTGTGTGTGTGTGTGTGTGTGTGTGTGTGTGTGTGTGTGTGTCAACAGAGCAGCGGAGGGA
>OMLF01025413.1:2158-15692 GCA_900302615.1 Holocentrus rufus
TTCTCAGATTTCTCAAGGCTAACATTTGCTGATCAGGGCAGGGCTGTCAATCAATCAAAAAATAGATATTATCAGCTGATTAATCATGTTATTGATTAAGTGACAAAAATAGTGATGAATGCTCAATGGAAGTTAGCACAGCTTCAAATTGTTTTCTTAGTCTGTCTGACCAGCAGCCAAAAAAAACCCAGTATTAATCTTACAATGACATGTACAGAGAAAATTAAGCAAATCTTAGTGCCTTAGTGATTTAATGAACCTGTAATCAGCAAACATTTGGGATTCTCACTTGATTTGACTTAAACGACTGATCGATTAACACAATTACAGTCGTTTGATTGTCCGTCAACTGACTAACAATCAACTAATCGCTCAAGCGCTCAATCAGATGGCAGGTGCAGCAGAGGGTTCGGCGGTGAAACAACAATCCTCTCGTCTCCATCTTCCTTCCTCTTTCTGGTCTCTGCCTGCCCGTGCCTCTCTCTACAGACGCTGTCAGTGACCTAGCTGTTAATAAATGATAAACAGCAGCCTTCCAGCCCAGTGCCTCCCTGCCATCCATATCAGAAGACCCTCCGCAACCTTCCAGCCTCCCCGCGCTCCGCTGATCAAATATACATCAATGGAGCCGCGCGCAAACACCCACAAACAGAAATATTCAGCCCCTGCGTGGAGTCGCGCACACGTGCACGCACAAGGGGCGGGCGTGCGCGCAGGCAAAACCTCTTGCTGCGTGTCAACTCCTCTCCCATTGTGTGCTGGTGAATGCGGCCATTTATCCTAAATCATATGTTTTTCCGGCTGCCTCGTAAACAGGCAGCCTGGTAACGCCGCTCGCCGGCAGACACACGCTCAGCTGACGGCCACAGGCATCCGTCCCTCTGCGGGGAGACGGGACATAAATCAGCATCGCATCTGCGGTGCGGTCCGAGTTCACCGGCCAGGCTGTATCAGATCTCATGGTATTCAACGGGGAATAAGCACCAGCATGGAGATATTGCCTGAGTGTGTGTGTGTGTGTCTAAAAATCAATAGAGGTATCCAGTGTGTCATCTGTTCCAGCCCTCCTGGTTCCATCATGCTTCCCTCTATGTGCATATCTGACAGACCGCAGAAAAAACACCATCATCAATACATTTTTTTTTATCAGTAGCAACACTGGGACTCATTTATACTGGCAAACATTTATCACCAATTCCAGATGTGTAAAACCTTGAGAGATGCCAAAGTGCTGGGCCAAGGCGCACTTGAAAATGAAGCCCCATGCCAAATGTTTTTTAAAGACTCAGCACTGCCTAATTTCCACTAAAATGTTTTTCACTGCATGTATTTAAATACTTTCCATATAAATATACCAGCCTCGCTGATTGCTGAACGAGGCAAGCCAATTGCTGCTAGACGTGCGTCGCCTAGATAAATGCAACGCCGTCGGATATAGAGATTGCAATGGTTTAAAAAAAAAAAAAAAAAAAAAAAAAAAAAGCTCAGAGAGAAGGTGAGGTAGCTGTCTGGTTTCAATCCAGAATGGGCGTTCTGTCGACGATAAATGCTAGGTGACAAAGCTCGTTCATTTATTCCATTTCAGCACTGTATAACCATTTGCATCTGGGCCGGAGCATTCCTGATCTTCTTTTAAACACTCTCGCGCACACTCACAAACAAACACACACGCACACACACACACTCTTCCTGAGCAGCAGGAACATTCCTCACAGCAGCCAGAAACTCATATTAGAATATCAGCAGTACTCTGCCTGTGAGGAATTCCCAGGCTTAGAGATGGATGGTGATATTCAGGCCTGACTGCGTGTGCATGTGTGTTTGTGTGTCGGTGGATATCTGCACACATTATTCTTCAGCTCCCATGCCAACAGGTGACAGTGCCAGGTGAAATCCACATAACTTATTCATTTATGCCTATACACAGGTACATTCGTGTTTGTGTGTTAATGTGTGCATCCTGTGTGCTCTCATGCAGCAGGGCTGTATGGATATAAGCCACAGGGGGATTTACCTTCATTTTCCCTGAGAGGCCACATGGCTGTAGAGCAGCAAAGCCCACTCCTGTTGCTCAGCTCGGGCAGAGAGTGAGGAGCTAGATTCACTACCAAACTGGTGTGCTATCCCTTGATAACGGGCTATAGTAAACACACCCGCCTGTACTAGTGTAATGAGCTGATCAAAAAGATTAGACAAACAAGACGCGCGCAAACACACACACACACACACCAAATACAGAGAGCAGTACCTGTAACTGCTTCATGTTTGATACCCTCTATTAGAGAATCTCTAACAACAGTGGACAGGGTAATGACAGACTGTCTGCAGACTGCCGGGAATGTCACAGCATCTGGAGACGCCTCCACACAGGTGGACACACACACACACACACACACACAAATCTTAAAACAGTCGTGTGAAGGCGCAGGTTTACCCTTTCATCTGTGCGCTCCAGACAGGAAAGATGGTATGAGAGAGAGAGCGCAGCAGAGCTGTGCACCAGGGAGCAGTGAAGTGTCTCTGACAGGAGGAATCGATGCGGAGGGTCGATGGACAAACATCAAGTCCACAGACAAACACAGCCGACAGCCCTCACAATGCAGCAGGGACAGAAAGCCTTTATGCGGGCTGACAAGCACAAACACCGGGCTACTGGGACCCCGGGACAACGACACTAATATACTGCGGTGACAGCCACAAAGGTTTGCAGACGGACAGGTAAACAGGAGGAAGCGGCTAATAAGAACTAAGTGGGTAGCGAGCCAAGTCGAGTTGGCTCAGACTGCTCTGTCCATTAGTCCTCCTGACAGGACTACCGCAAATCGCACCCAGCCCAGGCTCCACAGTAAACATGTAGCCTCACAGTAGTGATGCTTAAGTATGACATCATGTAGAGATTTACTGTACGACGCTCATGCCGCTCCCCAAATCTCTTCATCTCGAACAGACGGGGGCTGCTGCCACTCTCTCCAAGACACCAGCAGGTGACAGCGGGTCTGGAGGAGAACAGGAGGACCCCGAGGTGACGATTATGGAAACAAGGCAAGGAAGAGGATGGGTGTCCTGTTCTCGAATGGACATGGGGAGGGAGAAGGGAAAGGGGGGGTGGCCAGTCTTATCCGTTGATCAGCCACTGCAGCAAAAGTGGAAACATGCTGTTCATCAGGAGGGCAATATCCTGTCCTCTGTCTCTCCACTTCCCTCTCCGCCCTCCAGCCACCTCGGAGCGCTCTCCATCCCAAACTCCACTTAGCCAGATCTGATAAGACCCGGCTGCCAATCATGACTGACAGAGTCCAGTTGAGCACAGTGTGTCTGAAACATCGACACAACACCAGCCAGTAAACAGTTAACAACCCAGCACCCCTGCCACCCACTACAAACCCTGGATGTGCTCGCTCGCTCTCTCCCACCCCTGCTGCACTCCCATGCCCTTGATCATCGATGCAGGCGACACCAATGAACCGTGGCCGCCGGACAACCCCGGTCATAACCCAATCATTTAATTGCAATCAGTAACCCATGCATGTATTGTGCGCGCACACACAAGCGCGCGCACACACACACATACACACACTTGCAGCATGTGCAATAAGCGGCTATGAACGGCAGCACACACAGACAGACATGCAGGAGAAAGAGAGAAAACGCCCTGTCTTGTTCCATGTCGAAACCCCAACCCTCCGGGTACACAACCCACACACATGGACCACCTTTACGCTTACACATTTGCCTTTTGTGTTACACATAATATAAAAACCCCCATGTGCACAGCAACGCAAGATATCAAACCATTTCCCCCGTCTTTGTTAGCCATCTGTGTGTTGTGATTAAAGGCAACTGATCACACGCTTGATGGCACATTGATCATGATGTTAAAAATCAAAACGATCTGATCTGCCGCCAACGGTACGATGAGGATTTTACATCCATAATAGGTTGATGAAACACAGACAAGCTCCACGTTAGACGTTAAAGGCATGAAAGGCTAATTGGAGAGACGAGGGGAGCCTATAGAAAATCACGCAGCCAAGATGAGGAAAACACAATGTAACAAAGCACCGATTATGAATACACCGCTGACTTCTAAAACTGTAATAGTCTTTTACAATCTGAAAAGCTTAAAAAAGTTATACCTTTAACTTGGGTTTCATATTCGGCCACTATCTCCTTGTCCTTTCGGAATTTGGCCGGAGACGTCATGGCTGAGTTTGGTGATCCAACCACTTGCCCACGTAGAGAAGTCAATTTTGTATCAGATAAAACAATGAATCAGTTGTAGATGGAAATGCAACTCTAATAGTAGTTTTGAAAAAGAAAAAAACCCGGCGAAAAGACCGCAGCTTCTCAGTCTGTCCGCGGATCTGTATTGTCTCCCTGCCTCTGTTCACTCAGGGCGCATTGTGAGTTTGGCGCTGCTGCTGTACGTTCCCATCCGTGTGGCTCCGCCGTCCCTTGCCGCCTCCTCAAAACCGGTTATGGTGCAAACAACGTCAAGAGAAAGGAGATTCATTCCCCCTCTGAAAGAAAAACACAGCAAACGCTTGTCATTCAGCACTCCCAAAAGTTTTCTCCTCAGCGGGTTTCTGTCAGTGACTGTGTGAGCTGCCTGTTCGCCTGCTCCTCCTACAGTGAGAAGAGGAACAGAGGAGATGCAGGGCTGAGTGACTGGTCAGCCCAATGCGCAGGACAGGCATGGATGCACTCATGCAAAAGCTCATTTGGGCACAAAAAATCACATTTGCTGCGGATTACTCCTTAACTACACGTAAAGTCTAGCAGAAGTGTGAAGATTAACTGTGAGGTGCTGTTGCTTATCATCATAAGGCAAACATTAACATAAAGGGATTATATTTTCATAAAACTAGGTTACATTCGGAATGCCTTTTTCCTATCAAGACTTCATCCTTAGGCTATATAACTTTTATGTTTCAAACTATCAGGATGATAGGTCTTCAATTAATATTATGAAGGCTCTATTCCGACAATAAAAAGTGCATACAACGAGTAAAAGTGGGTTACATATCTAGTGACTACCATCTACCCACTAGTGTCTGTTATTACATCACTTCAGGACTTTACAATCGTAGTCTGCGGTATCACCATCTGAAGGTTGACACTAAAGCCACAACTGTCACATGTGTGGCAGGCAGCTGATTTAACTACCATAAACGTGTAATATCACACTGATATAAGAAAAAAAAAAAAAAAGCAAACTGGCTCAGGACACCCCCCCTTTTCCAGAAATGGGTGAAAAAGCCCAAAGCCAATCTTTATCCCTGTTACTAGTTGGCTATTTTCAAATCTATCACGTTCATGTTTGATAGAAAATATTTTTATTTAGATGATACAAAATTATACTGTGAAAACCTATCAATGAAGTAAAGCTGTCCGGTCCACTCTCACGGACCTCTCGACCTCCCCCTCCTTTTATTTTCCAACTTTTCAGACCGGAAAAAAAATAGCCCCGCCTAACTTTGTACGACAAGGCATATATTTCCCATATCACGATTGGTGAAACGGGTTTTGAATGACATACAAACTGACAAATTGGCTTTCAGGACTATTAAAAGTGGGCTAATCAACTCTAATGTTAACTAATCAAATTTAGACTTTTCGATGAAGTTGTCCAATGGCATCAGTTTTCGCAGAGTACATCCAATCAGAGTCAGTTATGGGGTCGTTTAAAGAAAATTTCAGGAAGTGTTGTTAAACACCAGGAAGTTGTAAACAACAAAGCTGACAGCTATATAGCTGTTAGCTAAATTTTGACTGGATCCAAATCCAGCAACTGGAAATTTGACGCGTTAATCGACAAAGTTGTTTATTAATTTAAAAGAAGCGGCTAACCGAAGGCTTCGTTATACCGACTGTACCACGGAAACAGGCATTTGCTCGTCTGTTTATGCAACAAGCCGACCGTCTTCCGTTATTTCGACAGGAAAAGGCTAGCACAAGGACACATTAGCTAGCGTTAACGCTCGCGAAGCTAACGTTGAATAGCTTGTTATTATTGTGAATTTGGTCGGATAGCAGCGAAGTGGCAAAGTTGGTAGTGCCCGTGGCTCGTTGCTCTGCTGGATTGGCTGTCTGAGGCTGACAAACACTGGGCAGAGAGAGGGAGAGACCGTCCATTTTAGCAAGACAACCATGTCTACATCGAACGCCAATTTTAAAAACAAGTGTGTGACTCAAGTGAACTGCATATTCTGTGACAGTCTGCTCTGCACGAGAGGCATGAAAGCAGTGCTTCTTGCAGATACCGAGATTGAGCTTTTTTCGACCGACATACCACCCAACAGGTAAGTGCTATCTCCTTTAGCCAGTGCTGCTAGCCATTGTTTTGATCTGTTGCTACAGCTAGTTACCCTGCAGCCTTGTATATCTATGTGATGTTGAGATGAAGACACCTTAACTATGATAAATGATGCGCTTTATTAACGTTTATTGGCTCTTTTTGTGTATGATTTGATAGCTTTGTTTTCTTTCTCATTACATGCACCCTCCCCCCCAAGAACTGTTGACTTTGTGGCCAGCTGCTACTCCACTGAAAGCTGCAAATGCAAGCTGAGAGATATTGCCTGTCTCAAGTGGTATGTTGAACCTTTTCATACCCTGCAGGGTTTGCTTTGGTGTGACCATCTGCTAATGTGAGATGCTGACAAAGAGGGTAGCTACATGATGCATGGATGCACAAGAAACAATGAAGACCTACACATACTGTATAGCTGGTTTTCATAGGAGACACCTGCAGTTGAGGTTAAAATGCTTTCTGTTCACATGTATGGCTAATATTAACCTGAGCTAAGTTTGGCGCTGTAGTGAGGCTTTTGTGGAACCTCTTTTGTATTCTCGGGCTTTTGTTGTTGTATACAGAGAAAAACAAAAACAAAAAACATTGGTCAGATAATAGATGCCCACTAGTGGAGTTAGCACTTTTCACAGGTGCTCACAATAAAATGCTGACACATTTTTCCTCTTTGTTGTGTTCCTCTATGTACTTCTCTCTCTCTCTCTCTCTCTCTCTCTCTCTCTCCCTCTCCCTCTCTCACTCGGTCCCCCCAGTGGTAATGTTGTGGGCTATCATGTTGTGGCCCCCTGTAAACCCTGCCTGCTGTCCTGTAACAATGGCCACTTCTGGATGTTCAATAGCGATGCTGTGTCTACTCTGAATAGACTGGATTCTACAGGTCAGTATGAGCTCCGCTTGTTGAAATTTTGCAAATTAGAGCTGAAATTGTTTTTAAAACTTGTTTCGAAAACAATTTGTCACCCTTTGTCCACTTCGTCTGCAGGCTTGAATCTGCTGCTGTGGGGAGATCTCCCTGAGCTGGATGACAGTGAGAACGAGGAATCAGAGAGCCCCTCAGAGGAGGAATGTATTAGGTAGGAAGGAACATGGATATCGAGGAGCGAGAGACCTAGAAGGCCAGCATCTGAGAGGTGGAGCTAAAGGACTGGACAAACCCTTGCTTGAAAGGAGAGTGATGAAAGAGAGGCCTTAAGCTGTTACCATGCCTTTTCCCCTCACTTTTCACTGTTTAAAGCACAGACGTATACGCTCACTCGTACACATTGTTTTCTCTCATTTTCCCTCCTCTTTATCTTTGTGTGGACTATCATAAAACACGTGGCTTAAGTAGACTGAATATAACAGATGAGTAGAGTCATTATTCTAGTGCATTCTACTTCCATCACTGAGTCTCCACTAAGCTCATGATTTTGAGTGCTGTGAGTGTGGGACGACAAACAAGCAAAAGGAGCTTTGGCTTACCAGTGAATGCTGTTTTTTCACACTGTTTACATTAAGTCCAATTTTCTGATGAGATGACTACAATTCATCTATTGTTCTTTTTTAATGGCAGTAATAATCTGTAGATTGATGAATATGCTGTAATATGGCTGCAAACTGCAAGCTCCCATTGACAGCCATGTATTCAAGGCTTCTATTCTTTCTGTGTGGCTGGGTGCTGACTGAAGGGTTGTTTGCTTTTGAATCCTGTGTATTAGAGAAATAGCACAATTATTGACTGATGATATCTATCCATGAGTTGCTTGCTGTTAAGGTCATATTTAACATAGATTACTAGCTGAGGTTCTATCAGCGATGAATTTTGATATGCTAATACAGTGTCTGTTACACACCTGACAGTAACAGTATGTGTTTGATACCATGAAGAATCTGACAGTAACGGTATCTGATACTAACTTTCTAACTTATGTGTATAGGGTGTGCTTGCACAAAAGCTTGGAACGGTTAAAAGCTCTGCTTCAGTTTTTGCTACAAGCCCTTAAATCATTGATGTAATCTTAATTTGCCACATCGATGGCATTGATGCAAGGCTAGAATGGAAATTAGCAAAGGTGCAATTTAGGCAACAGGCAAAACTCCATAAGTCTTCAATGTGAATGACTCAACAGAATTGGGATTCCAGGGTCAATGCTGCGTTTCTGTGACAGCTTTATGTAGCAGCGTAACTGTAGCGCTTGATGAAAAAGAAAATGAAAAATAGCATTCCAAAGAAAAATGTATCATGTCATCAGTATGGAGCTTTTGGACTGGCCAGTCTTCTGAACCAGATAGTTAATGTCACCCTTGCTCAGTTTTCAGTGGAGCTTTGTATAATTTTTAATGGGTCCTACAGTTAGGCTTTCCCCCCTTGGTAGTCTGTACATCAGGCCTGGATACTAGAGCAATGGAAATCTTGCCAGCCATAAACCCTCTCATGCCTGAGTGTTGTGTTGGCCTTGCTGATATTTTGGTTGCCGACGATTAGCTATCGTTGAATTGTGGGGACAGTTGGTGTGATAGTTGGAAATCACCAACTGGCCAAATACTTTGCCTCAACTTGCCGTGCCAGACACAAGCTTTAAGTTCCACACATGGGGGTTTGCAGTCGAAGGAGTCAACTGAAATCAGTCCGTTTTTGGCAGCACAATCCATGAGCTTTTGTCATTGTTTTACTGCTGTGTCCTGCCAATGCTCTGATCCCATCTTGAAACGCCAGTTTCTGTGAATGAGTGAGAAAAGTTGCCTGTATTGTTGGCAAATATTGCTGAAGAAGCTAACATAGAATGTCACACTTTTAATCGAAGGTCAAGGATATAGGAAGGAGTTATTTTACCTGTAATTGACTTCTGTGTTGATATCCATGCTGTAGCCCATAGTTGTGAAGAAATCCGCCTAGTGGAAGGGAAACTTTGACTACAATTCCAGGTCATTTTCACATTTTAACATCCTGTACCTTTAAAATTACAACTGACAGTCTGCTAGACTTGCACACCAAATACAAATATACTGTGTGTCATCTTTGTGGTCATGTTACGTTATGTGATAAACTTATATATATCACCTAAGGATACAATTTAAGAAGTGCATCAGCTAGGTATTTATTGAATTCACACACCAAATATCTGTAACCACATAGAATTTCCCTTTTGTTTACAATCTTCGTTTACAAATGCATTGTTTTGTATTGTGCTATAGTACTTATGTTTTTGTTCATTTATTTAATATTTCATTTGTGATGTAGTTCTTTGTTTTGTATGTTAAAGATGGGATGTGTACAGTTTTACCTCAAGAGGGTATCACTTGCGAGCTTCCTCCGGCTAGGACAATTGTTAAAAGATAATCAAAAAGGAATATTTAAATGGCTGTTTATGACGTGAATAACTTTGATTAACTTGCCCTGCTGAAAAATGTATTTTTTGAAATTGCACTGAAACTGCATTGGTAGTTTGAAAATAACATGATTTGTTGTTTTGTATGCTTGTTAAATTAATAAACTTTTTTTTTTTTCCAAAGTATCTTATTAATTCTATTTTGATTCTATTGACATTAGAAGATCCATTCGCTCACTGTTACAGCTTTCACTGTGGAACATTGTTGGTCAAGTTTCAGCATATCATATCATATATCATTGTGTCCTCCCTCAAGTGGTAATTCCTCCACATCCCACTGAGGTGCACAAACATCTCCATTATGACAATGAGGAAAAAATGATAATGATCTAGTCCTGTTTGCTTTTGTGCAATCTCATGCTGTTCCTCAGTTTCCATGGATAATAATTCCATTGACTTGCCCTCTCTCTCTCTCTTTCTCTCACTCTCAGTTCAATTCTGAATTTATCACTGCAAACTCCCACTCTCCAGGACTTGTACCCGTCATGATAAAAGATGATCAACAGGCTACTGTATATCATTGAAATTAATGACAAAAAACAAATATCTCACTGGCTGAGAGTAAGGAGAGTGTTCATTGTTGCAGGGAGAAAAAGAAAGTGAGAAATATATAATATGTAGAGAGAGAAGGCAGTTGTTTGGATGTCACAATACTGCAGTTTCATGCCCTCTGGCAGTGTCCACATCTCTGTGACAAACAGCTCTGCATATGGGTGTGTGTGTTTGCATCCTCTCAAGGTTAACTGTTTGTCATCAGTGTCACTTAGCAAAATTGCTTTACTGGCAGTCGAGCAGAGCAGCCTGCAGGCTTCTCTGGCCAAACACAGAGCTGCAGATGGAGATGCAGCTGAGTGTGTTATGGCGGACTTATTTTGAGGCTGTGTTTGTTTGCGTCTGTGATCGTGTCTACGTGTGTTTCTGCTGGAGGACTTTTGAGTGGTGTTTTTTTGAGTTGGAGACATTTCATTTATGCAGGATGCAGATCTGTAATATTCATGAACAGAATTTCACTGAAGAGACTGACAGTCAGGGCGAATGTTAAAAAGCCTTCTTACACTTGTAGACAGGTTACAGAAAGATGCTTTTTGCAGGTAAGCAGTTCTGTGGACGTGCTAAGAATTCAAGACAGGGTTTTTCATTTCCATTTCAGGAGAAGGGGGCAGTGTAGTGAAACCACAACTTAACTACAAAAAGGGAAATTCCTTAGACAAATGAAACATGTTATTCTGAAAATAAATGTTATCCCTTATCCGCAAACTGTGACAGAAAAAAAAGCATCCTCTAACATTGCCAAAAGGAAATGTTTCCTGACTTGTGGTTGTGTATTTTATGCTGTTTTCAGAACTTCGTGTGAGCTTGTAAATCTAAACATGCACTAAAAAAAGGACAGGGCTCTGATTGTTCGGGGGGGTGATATGCTTTTGAGCATGCACTTCTCTCACATTCTCAGTCATTGTTGGGACATGCATGAGGCAGTTTAGGTGGTAATCGCAAAAAGTCAGCAACAAATAGTTGTGGCATGTCCTGTTTTCACATGTTTTGTATATAGAGCATCCACCCAACTTACGATTCGTAACCACAAAATCACAATCACACTTTTTTATATACACCATGGCTTGTTTGTCATACCAATTCATGAACTGTTCTTTTCTGCACAGTTCAATAACATCAAAGGGGGGCCCAAAGGTAACTTACTTATCCATCAGTGAGTCCACCCATTTATATGATGAATGTTCAGGAAAACACTGATCTGGATGTTTCATTGAGCTACAGTCACACTCTCCCTCTCTCCTGTAAAGGGCATCCAGGCCCTGCAGGGCATTGGTAGCCCCGCCTCAGCAACTGCTGTTAAATCGCCCTTAAGGTGCTCAGAAGCCAACAGTAGAGGACTGTGGTTGTTCTGGGCTGCTTCCAGGTGTCAATGTGTGTGCCACTGTGTAAATGTGAAGCAGGGTGCTGCTGAATAAGAGAGCACAGGCTCCGCGCTCGCCGTGCTCACTTTCCCCCTTAGACAAATAAAGGTGAACTCTAAAAGACTGCTTATCCGCCACGGCTAAGCCAGGCACTGAAGCAGAAAACAGCTCTTAGAGAAGAGCATGATAATACATGCACATTGGATCAGGTCCTGTCATGTCAACCACAGGGAGTCAAACAAATAAAGCAAATAACACAGAGGAGCCTGATCAAGTGGCTTGGAATGACCTACCAAAGTATGTGAGCTGTGGATGAATAAACTGCTGTTTCCATAGAGCACAACAGGATCACTTGCACACACACACAACACTTATCGCTGTTAGTGTTACTTTGCAGAGTTGAGCTGGGCGATGTGGACAAAATATCACAATATCTTTGACCTAATACTCTGATATTGATATTCTGACCATACTGTAAATGACTGACAATTGGTGCATTCATAAGATTTTATAAACAAGATGTTTTTGATAAACAATCCGTAATGTGGATATAATGTCCAAGCAGGTGGAGGCAAATAATAGAACAGCTAGAAAAGTCTAATAATTCCAATAAAAATTGGATCCCTTTACTGTAATGCAGCCTTTAAAACCAGGAAAAGACAACACTTCCGCTGTATAACAATATCCAAAATCCCAGACGATATCCAGTCTCATATCACAGTACTGATAAAATATTGTTCTATGGCCCAGCCCTAATGCAGAGCATGTGTGGCGAAGACGGAGTGGAAACTTTGAATTCTCATTGATCTTGAATGCTTTTGAACTCAAGTGGTGACTAGAGTACTATGTTTTTCATAATGAATGAGGGGATGATTAGCTCAGTGCATTGACTCCTCAAGATCAAACCTTCGCTTGTTTGAAGTGGTGAAAGTTACCAACTGAATTGTATGGTGTTTATGGGAAGTGTTTGAAGAGCCTCAGAGGCCACAGACATGTGTGTTGTGTCATAGCAGCTTTTCTTTTTAACCTTAGGAAACCCAGTTGTGAGATTAAATCTAGACACATTTTACACAACAGTGACAAATTACTCAAAGGTACTTTTCTTTTGTTGAACACTTTCACTTTTTATGCCGGCTTAACTGCTATCTTTCAGGATCTCATTTCATTTTCAAAAGGCCAGCATATGAATTACAGTCATACTTTTCGAGGCTGAACTGCCAACAAGAGGAGCATTGGTATAAAGAAAATGCCAGTGTTGCGTATTGAATGTCAAGCCAGCTAAAGTCAGAGGTTGACTCAACTTCAGTCCCACCGCAGATTAGCTTTGAGGTGGGCAGGAAGCCAGGCAGACAGGTATGGAGTTAATCTGGCAGGTGGTTTTGTGTGTTTAGGGCCCGGTGAATGTGTGTAAATGGTGAGCAGGTGTGGGGAGCACTGGAGCTGAGCGGGCAGGTGCGGAGCTGGAGCATGACTGTTTCACATAAACAGCTGCCAGGTGAACAGACACATGGCACACAGAGGTGATAAGGTTTCTTCCAGCTGAGAACAACTAATTCAGTTGGCTTGGATGTAGACTATGTCATCAATTTAGATTAGTGTGTTTACTGTAGCATAGTAAAGTCCATGTGACACATAATGAGCCCATGTGTGCCATAAATTTATGCTTAAATATAAAGGAAAACAAGGGGAGAACTGGATTTAAAGGTGGATTCTAAACTATGGTGGCAGTGCTTTATGAGAGGTAGTGTCCATAATGATTATTTGAGTGTAAATGTCAGATCTGTACTCAAACTGAAAACTTATTCAAATAAAACAGGGAGACAAAGATTTCTAAAAGAAAAGTAAAAATAGAAGGACAAATTTTTTTAAATTTATTTATTTATTGTTGGAATACTTCCTCATCAATTCTGCTATTAAGTTTTAAGTGTTTAAGATTATTG
>OMLF01025420.1:2908-21099 GCA_900302615.1 Holocentrus rufus
TTTTCGTCAGAGATGGAATGTAGCTCAGTCTGGGCGCCTCGAACCCCCCAGATTGGTAGCCTTATTTTTCAATAATGCCTTTTTATTTAGTTCACTCATAGCCTCACAGGGAAACCTTCAAAGGTCAAGGAAAAGTCAACGAAAGGTCAAAGGGTCAAGGGTCGCGCCATGATGTCATCCAGACAACCGACGCAAGGCATGACCTGCTCACTGTCTTCTCTTAATCCTTTTTTTTTTATCTTTTTGAGTTTGAACCAAAAAAGCCACTATGTGAAAAGGTCTAAAGGTGCAATCCATAAATTTTCTTTTTGAACACACATTGTGACTGTAAAGAAAAACGATTTGTCATGTGTCGTGTTTCACTGTTGTACTGTACAAGATCATATAAAACGCTTCTCGAGCAGCCGTGTCCTCGCTGCTCCTACTGAAAACACACTTTCAGAAAACAACAAAAAAGATTTCTTAATTACATTCTGTGACAAGTTCTTTCTAAAAATGTATCCCACAGACACTCCCCCCCTCCCCCTTCTCAGATTATGGATTGCATCTTGTCAAGTGTTTCAGTCATGGGCTTTTCGTGCTTTAAGTGAGCTTCAGTTTACCGAAGCTCCTGAGCTCACGTACATGACTAATTTCCTTTGAGAAAAAAAAAAAAAATCCTGCTAAAGTTTGTTGCACTACTGCTTTCCTGGTTTTTGGGAAAGGGCCGCTGCTTGCGGAGTACATATTGAATAAAGACATAGAGATGAGAGGGATGCATGGGCAGAGGCAGTGGAGATGCGGCATTTAATGCCAGAGCCAAAATTATGTGACGTGTCTTCAATGCCACCGTCTATGGATTTCTCAATATATATAAATATATATAAATATATATATATACATTGTTTTTACATTATTATGTTCTTATAGATGTTTTTAAATAGATTTTTATTGGTGGGGGTTCATAAGGAGTGATTTTTACTGAAGAAAGTTTAACGATTATGCAGATTTAACCCACAAACCCACTCTTAACCCCGATGTGATCCACTTATGTAACCGTCCTTTATTACTTGATTAACTGCATCCTCTAGCCATACCTGTACCCCCCCTTATTTTGTTTTAATACCCTTTCTAAAACCTTGTGTCCATATCAGACTCTGGTCAAATTCTATGTGCATATAATTCTTCTCATGGTCTTTTTTTTTTTGGGGTACTATGTCCTGAACGCCATGTTTGCCACATAAGACGATACAAAAGTACCAAAAGGTCTTGACTTTTACAGCAAAGTCTGTGTAGTACGCTTTCTGTGATTGACAACATAAATTGTCCTGATGTGGTCAAGCAACATAAAAGAAGGAAAGGACAATGCATTCATAGCGACTGCTAATTAGCATCAGCACCAAATGTTATGGGGATTTAAAATCCTTCTGTGTTGTTTGAATGTAAACAGGAAAGAGACTTGACTACATAACAAAATACACTTTGTATCATGCAGACTGGTGTTTTTTTTTTGTTTTGTTTTTTCTTGTAGGTCTCAAATATGGCTGAATATGGGAAAAAATTACAAATTAATTTGACAGGTATTGCAGTTTTTATACGATTCAAGATTTTAGTGAGAATTATAATTTTTGCATCATAATTTTCATTTTCTCTGAAAAAATCTTAATGATTTTGTGATTTTAGCTGGGGTCTGGAGAAAACAATTTGTAGACCAGGGCGTCTCTGTAGCACAACAATGCTTAATTTATAATGCTATTTTGTCACATTTTACATTTATTAATTGCGCCCCTGTGACTTGGATGTTGCACTTGGCTATATTGTGACAAATAGTTTTTCAATTAACTAGTCTGAAAACTTTGGGACCCTGTCCAGCAGCTGCATAAGGTCCTGTTCAGTCCAGTGGTTGGATTCAGAAACAAAAGTGTGTAGTCTGCATCATGTTGACCTTAGCGTTTAATTTCTTGCCTCTTCAGGATTTGTGCAGTCAAGAGTCAAATCTGTTTAAAATGCACTAAGAAAACAAACACAAACCAATATATCAAATGTGAGCTAGTTAATAAAATGACAAATGGCAGTGGTAACAAGCTGGTAAACTTAATTTACTGGCAGCCTAAGGCGTGCACATGGAGGGATGGCAGCTGCAGTCTCCTCAGTGTGAACCAGATTGAAAGTTTACACACTTGGCACTAACAGGGGCTCATGTGCACCGCAGTGATGTCACGTCCTTTCCTTCTTTCATATGTTCTTTGGATGTGGTCACCTCCAACACAAGAGTTACGTGTGAAAACAGTTTGATCCAGATCTGATCGATTTGTAGAGACTTGCCACCGCGCCCTCACACTAAGCTCCTCCTCCTCCCGCCAGTCCATGCAATACGGCCCCGCCACAGCTCAGCGTCCCCGTCCCTGACCTGCGGGCCTCGACCGAGCGCTCTGTTTTCAAGAGCTCTTGCTTCACACTGTGATTTACCACCCTCCCACCCCCCTCCCCTTCATCCTGGACTTTGCCGTCACTCACGCATCGCCGTCCCTCCACGATGGGTCTGACATGAGATAAACGTGACGACCGCTTCGGCGAGGACGCGGCGAGATGTCAGGGTGTGATTGCCGTAGAAAATGTCCGGGTGACCGCACGACGACACGAGGTTTCAGTGGCGTCTTGATTATTATTATTATTATTATATTATTATTATTATTGTTTTTGTTTTTTTGAAGGTCATGTACAGTACAGCACACAACAAAGCAAAAAGAAGACAGAACTGCAAGGCGAGAAGAAAATCTGAATGTTTACGAAACGTTAGGGATTTTTTGAGAACATTTGGTGTGTGAATATTTGTATACTGTAGAAGAATTAATAAAAAAATGGAGGCATAACGGTTGTTTCAGAGTCGTGTTTGCAGCAGCCCTCTCTGTGAGTCTTGTTTTGTCTATTTTTGAAAAGCTCTATTTGGAGTTTATTTTGCATTATCTAAAGTCATCTAAAGTGTAATTTTACTTTTTTGCTATTGCAATAAAAGGTCGAACTTACAATTTGCCTCAGTCAAAAGCCATTAGTCTGTCCTGCTGCAGGTTTTCTTCACATCCCGGAAGTCAGGCTGCCATTGTTTTCAAAAATGCATTAAAACCAGCTAATCAGCTAATGTAATAAATGATGCTGAATGGCATTTGTACTGCAGTTTTCCGTAGCCTTACTTTATCACACAGCTAATTGTTGCCTTTAATGTGGAGTATTTTCATCCTTTCATCCCCCATTAGTGTTTCCATTACGCACCATTAGAGCTGGTGACAGTGAAGAGGCAAAACAGAACTTGAGGCATCGTCGAGACCAAGAACAACATAATGATTATTTCACGTGTAGTTTTGGTCAAATGGAACTAGTTCTGATGATGTTAATAGGAGCTGTTTATTTTTTTGTATTTTTGAAAACAATGGCACCTTACACTGCAAAAATTTAATCTCATATTCAGTGTTTAAACTTTGTCTTTCTTCAGTCAAAAAATCTGCCAGTGGGATGAGATAATCCCATTTGCTTCCAATGCTAATCAACTTGTTTTCTGAATTGAAAAGTCTGTTTTTGCAAGTAGACTTTAAAGGGCAAAAAAAAAAGGAGTTGCCCTTACAGGTTAATTCCTGCCTGTTCTAGTTCCTCCTCTCGGCCCCCTGCTGCAGTTCGTAAAGCTGGTGCGCCTCCTTTTTGGCCCCGCTGATCTCATCCCTCATCTTCTGCTTCTCCACCACCACAGTCCGGTTCTCCTCCTGGGCCTTTTCCAGCCTGGAAGACAGAACAAAGAGACAAAAGCATGGTGTTAAGTTTATTAAGGAGTTTGATGAACAGGAGAACTGCATTTCAGACCATCTATACACATGCACAGCAAACAAATGAGTCATTTAATCTGACATACAGTGTTAAAATCTTGTTTCCATAAACTTTACTCGTGTTGGCTGACTGAAGTGGGATTATCTCATCCCACTGGCGGATTTTTTGACTTGTTTGAAGAAAAACAAAATTTTAGCACTAAATATGAGACTAAATGACTTGTGAAGATTGTGAAGAAGAGATTTTTGCAGTGTATGAATTTTACTGGCAACCCCACAGTGCAACAGAACACCTGAGTGTTGCAAACAAATTTATATAAGTTTTCATTATGTTCTATCAGTTTTTTCTTAAGACCGTTACTTTTTGCAAATAGTGGATATTCATTGGCCTGTTCATTCTGCAAAGTGTTGCAGGGTCTCGGCTCTGACCCATTTGCTGTGCAGCCGAACTCGTTTCCCAAGGGCCCGTCCTGACCCTCTGTCTGGAGCCCACATTCTGCTCGGAGCAGAGCGGGGAACTGTGGGGGAAAATATCATTTTGACACCCCATTTGTCTTGGGAGTGGGGAAACTGTGATACACAGAAGAAAAGCATGCATGATTGCTTTATCAATATAAAGTGAATGTGATGAAACTTGTGTTGACGGTTCATCAATTCGGCACACGGGGAGAGGAGCAGGGACGTCTGCCGGTGATGAATGTGTTGTTTGGCCACTACTGTACACAACAACAAATCCCCGCTTTCCACACCGGCCCACCTCATTGGCCCGTCTGTTGTAGATGCAATTACTACAATGACCACATGGTGGCAGCGATGTATCATGGGAATCCAAGCATATCAGCCACTCCCTAACATGGCAAGCTACACAATGTTAATCCAGGTAATGGTGAACGGCGGATGAACACATACACCCTGCAGTAAAGCTGCAATTAGATTCTATTTTATAAAACAGAATCAGACTCACTCTATTGATCCAGTACAGTAAGTGTACAAGAACTTGTCTCAGTGCTGCAGGTGCAGATTCATACTGAAGCGCTAAAGGAATTCATATTGATCATCATTACATTGCACTGGTTTCGTATCTTACTACTAAACCTGTTTGTAGGACTTAAACCAAAAGATCGTCAAGTTTCACACTCTAATATGAAAAAAAGCTCCATCTTAACAAGACATTTAGTCTCATATTCAGAGTTAAAATCTTATTTTCAGTTTCCAGAATTCTCCTGAATCAAGTGTTTTGATACTAGTGAGCACATCTTATACTTCCAAGAAAAATTCCTCAAACAAGTGAAAATGCATTGGAAACAAGTGGGATTATCTCATCCCACTTGTTTTTTACCTTGTTTAAAGAAAAGATTTTAACACTGAATATACCAGTAAATCACATGTTAAGATGGAGGGGTTTTTTTTGTTTTTGTTTTTTTGTTTTGCACTTCATAACCATCAAATGCTGTATTATTTGTATGTAATGTCTATTTCACCGCCAGAGCTCCTTTATCCAGATCACAGACATCTAAACTGGCTGATTAATCCAACAGGGGTATTATAATGAATATATGAAAAATATATATAATATTGCAGAAATGCTTTGCATTTTTCAACAGAATTAATTGGAATTACTTGCAATTCAAAGCCTTTAAATTCCTAATTACACTGAAAATGTGCATAAACCCACATGGAAATGCAATATATGTAGATACAGGGCATTTCCATACATGACATATATGTCTCTAAATACCCATAAGTACTCTTGTACTTTGTGCAATGACAAAATTTAATCTAATCTAATCTAATCTATTTGAATTTGGCACATTTTTATATAAATAAATGCCTAATGTGCACATAAATCACCAGCTGCCACTGTCATGTATGTATATTCAACCTATATTGGGACACATATATCAGCATATCCAGATGTTTGACACCATTTCTCTGGTATGGGGGCACATAGAGTACGTTGTTAAATTATATTTCTGTATGGGGCTGCACATTTTGTATATGTGAAATAAAAACTGCCTTGACATTTTGTGCTTTCCAGTCATTCACACATTTCACTCGCACATCCACGCACTCTGCAACAAACACCGGCGTCTTAATTCTACAGCGGTACTTTTTTTCAAATGCGCATTCGGCATCTACCCTGCCCTATATCCCTTCCCCACTTTCTTCGCCTCTCCTTCCTCTCTTTCCTCGCAGGAGCAATGCAGGTTAGAGACCCGTTGTGGATATTTATGGCCCCAAATGGCACCGCAGCGTTCTAATTGGCCCCACAATGATGCTAATGCTCGGAAAGAGGAGCGGTGCAGCAGAGGAAAGGAATATAGAATAATGCAACGCTCTGGCAGCGGATGGCAGATCCTCCTCTTAATGAATGGTGGTGGAGAAGGTAATGAATAGACAAAGGGCCTAAATGCACACATAGAGTGGCTATGTATCAGTGAGGCTTTTACCCAGACTGAGGCTGTGCTTCATCTCTCCCTCTCTCTCTCTATCGCGCCTCTTCTCTCTGCCAGAATCACTCTCTCTCTCTCTTTTCTTTATCCCCATCACTCAACAGCCTCTCTCGCTCTCTCTCTCTCTTTCGGATCCCATTCCATTGCAGTGTAATGGGTTTATTAGTGTGGTTAATGCACTGTGACCTACTGGGGCCTGCTGTCTACCTTTTTTCCTGTGAAAAAAAAAAAAAAAAGTAGGTGGGGTGTTTTTTTGAAAGGGCAGCAATACAGAGAGAATTATGAAAGGGTAGCAATGCCGAGAAACGGAGAGAGGGAAGGCAAACAAAGACGACGGTAAAAAGACTTTGCACAAGCCCTGTCAATTAATGAGCAGTGTTTAACCTTGGCATCTGAGAGTGAAGCTACAAATTCTGGAGGTGCAGGAAAACAAAATGCAGACACACACACACACACACGCGCACTCACGCACAATCATTATAATAAACAGCCGCAGAGAGTTGGGTTGCTAAACAGTCCAGGCTGGTCCAGATGATGGGCTGCCATGTTTACCCAGGCTGGGATAGACAAAGTCAGCTTTGGCACAGACCGCGCTCGCTGCAAATGACTGTGCAGTATGTTTCTGCTCTAAAACTCTGCCAAGGAGACTTGCAGCAAGTGTATGGTATAATGAAGCCATTTCAATATGGACCTTGGAGTTCCTGCTTCTGCTGGTGCTAAACCAAAACATTGACACTGGAGAGATTTACCCCTCTGGGTGCTTTTCTAGGATTTGGGGAACCATATTTATTTTTTAGAATCAAAGTAAAGCAAGGCCTCTCTAAAGGTAAATGTTTCAGTGGTTTAAGCAAAGAAGTTTTGTAGAGGAACGTATCATGCAAACGTAGTTGAGTGTCCAAGATCAAGTCCACAGGGGTTCAAGACCAAGTCAAGAGTGAGACCGGAACAAATCAAGTCCCGCTTTGAGACAAAAATCAAGTCCTATTCAAGAAAGAGACAAAAACAGGCAACACACAGGTGTTCATTTCTTTCCAAATGCCAAACTAATGCCTTTGGAGTTTCTCAGGAGGAGAGATGTTGATCTATCTGCAGGAGCTCTGTACTGCACTTCACCTTTCAACAGCCAATGAATTAACGCGCAGAAGTTTGAGAACAAAGTTGAGAAAAACATATCTTTGAAAACATTTAGGTAGGCAGGAAAAAGATACCAAGACAAGTTCAAGATGTCAAAAAAAAGTTCTCTACTGCTACAGCTCTGGTACGAACACTTAAAAGTAAAGAGGATTTCAGTTTTGGCAAGTTTGATAATGCTGGTTTCATCATCCTACAAAGGTGTGTATCCAGTCCTGTGACAACAAGTAATCTTTAGTGAGGCTGTTCACACATTATTATATATGTACAACGCAGCATATTGTGTCCAGAGGCATGTTGAAACAGCTTGCATGTGCACTGAATGAAAACTGGGGCCTGTATCATCAAAATACAGCAGATCCCCCTCGAATTTCATCTTCAATTAGCAGCAAAGGTAGGCCCGATTACAACTGTATCTAAAAATACAACCGCGCTTAAGCAGTGCATGCATCTTTTTTATTTAACAATTATGAGTTTAATTTCCCTGCCCTGAAACTGCTGAAATAGATCAAAGGCCTCATTAATATAAATGAACAAATCATAAAAATGTTTGTCAGGACTGGAGTCACCTAAATGTCTTTTGACTTGAATGACACAGTTATGATTGATTTAGTGTGATTAAACAGTCCTTAATCAGATTTGCATATGTGATCCCAGAGATCACGTTGGCAGAACATTAGTCCTCCACACCTATCAGTCAACAAAAGTAAGCGGCGTGTCTTCATCGCACAAGGTAACCCTGTGTGGCCCGATGCTTTCTACCCATTTGTTTCTAATTTTTACCATTTGCATGTGACTTGGTTTCAGCTCCTTGCTCTACAGTATTTGAGTCATCTGGGCTTCTGAATATCATTTTATGCAGCGTTCAAATTCTTGAGGCATTCATAACCAAAAAGGCAGACAGCTTCATGAGTGTGTATTGTACATATTTAACACAAATCAAATTCCTAACATTCATTTAATCCTCGTAGTGTAGGTGTCACGCTCTGCAAAACCACAAAACCTACCGGCTTGCCAAAAGGGAATTCCAAAAGGAAATTTTAATTTTTGATTAAGAGCAGCCTACGTGTGCCTGCAGCTGCAATAAGAACATTTCAAGATCAAGACAAAGACGAAACCGAGCTACACATCGCCGCTCACAAATGAGAACCTTGTAACTCTGGTGATTTTCACAAGGGTTGAGGAACTCTTGGGTTTAGGAAGCCTTGTTAAATCCAACAAAATAAACTCAAAAATGCGTGTCAAACCAAAGCTGTTCTTCTTGGCTCCTGAAAAGTCGACCCTTTAGAGGTCCAGAATTTTACAACATATTTTTGAGTGAGCCCTCATGGCCTCCTATACTGTATAGAAAAAAAAGACAAAAACCAGAAGAGGATCCTCATATAGTTCAAGAACTCAGCCTGCAGAAGAGCCTCCATAGTTGAAATGTGTCAAGTGACTTGAGTTTTCAATTTTATTTTTTGGGGCCTTAAGTATTTTTCTGATGTGAAGAGGTACCATGCTTTAAAAGCCTTGTGCTGATGCTTCAGTTAAAGGACTCTTTTACAGTAAATGAGGACATTCTCTTCTCATTTTTTGTTTGTCACTCAGCCCTTTGAGTCTCCACTTGATATGTAATTTTTTTTTTGGCCACTCAACTCTCATTGTGCTGTGTAGACCTTTAAAGGTTGACGCTAATTTTGTGCCCAAATAAGGTATTCCAGATCTGTCCCATTTGCAGTGCAATCTGAAAATGAACAAGGTCTAAAGTATTTAAACTAACGCTCCAACGCAAATGTTGACTTTTTGTGCTTTTGACGATTGCTGTTTTTTTCATCTCTCGATTAAATTAGGGGGATTTTGATCAGCTTCGAAGCTGCATTTAAAAAATAGTAACTGTTGTTAGCTTAGCTGTTCACCACTGATGTTTACAGGCATGTTCATGACCTTAGTAAGATTAACCTCCTCACCTGCTCTTTTTCAACACAGTAAAATAATGCAGCCTTATAATGGCTGTGTCAAGACTAATGGGGCGGTCACACTGGATTTAGCAAGGTGAAATTTACTTACATGTTGTGTTTGGAAAAGGCGGAACCAGAAGCTTGAACTTCCATTTCTAGGCTAGGGAATTAGCATTTCTGCTACAAGCATTCACGACTAACAACGCGTTGTTTCAGCTTCCAACTCTCGTTACATCAAAAGGCTCTGGCTTTGCTTCTTGTTCAGAGAAGAAGGAAGTCAAGTGTCATCAGGAAAAGAAGAGGCCGTTGTGCGTGTAGCATAATCCTACATTGCAACAATCAAAGCTTCTTCATTTTGAATTGAGCGACTAATCTCTCATTGGTGATTTGAGTTAAAGTTAAATCCAGATGAACTTTGACCTTTGGAGGCGAGATTAATTCGCTACTGGAAGAGATCTTTTTCTTTCTTACCTCACAAGGTTTTGAAGTTTGTTTTTTTGGATGTGTATAAGACACAAATATTTCTTTAGAGCCAGTGTGACTGCCCAATTACAAAAACCACATTCTTGTAACCCAGTGAAGCAACATCTGCAATTTTAATTGCAAAATTATTTTGATAATGCATTAATACGCTAAAATATATAATAACCAGAACTATACCACAGCCACAAAATGACGACACTTGACAGGTGTATGCCATCTGCAGAATACTGAGTGCCCTTGTCTAAGCCCGGGCTAAAGAACAAATCTAATGTTTGTCATGATGATTCACAAAAAGCTTAGTCCTAATTGACAAGCACAGTGTTTGGAATGTCACTCAAAGCTCTTACATTCAATAAATTATGCTTGTCAGTCAAAGCTGAACTCTTTGAGTGACGGCTTCAGGGACTGAGATGTGACTACGGTGCAGAATGTGAAGGACCCGCAGTGGTTCCCATGTTAGCCACGTCTCCATCATCTTGACATCCATGTCTAAGGACAAACCTATCAAGTCTGCTTCCAAGTCAAAGTTCCTATGCGCCTGAAAATCCAGTAAGACATTCAAGTAGTCCTTCCCTTGATAGCAGCAGTAATCCTAACAGCAAGGGAGTATGGGTACGGGCAGCGAGTTTGTTTCATGTTTCATAGGCAATTATTCCGGTGTTATCGTTAACGTTCTGTCAGAAAAGGTGGTAAGGTTCAAATGGAGCTTCATAAGAACCAGGCCAGGTTGGGAAGAACGAACGTGCGTTTCCCATGCCTGCTAGGGGTTGAGCCGGGGTGAGGTCGAAAAGACATGACGTGCCGCTGACTGACTGGAGCACCTATTAGATTAACAAGGACACCTCCACTTAGAGAGGAGCTCAACTTCTCCCCCACGTGGTTTTGAAAATATGTCAGCGGGAATCAATTTGAGGGGTGAATCAGCCGTGTCAGAGGAATTTTCCCCTTCGTTCCCACTTTCCTTACGTTTTACATTCTAGGCGTTTAGCTGACACTCTTGTCCGGACTGACTTACAGTAAGTGCAAGACTAGGATGAGATTAAGTTCCTAGATCACCAGTGTTACAGACAACCAATAGTAATGAGTGCAAAACGCACTGCCACTGCGCCTTGTGCCTGCATATTTAACATTCGGCTAAAGCGAGGAGAAGAGGTGTGCTGTAGGTAATGATGTGTGATTGTAAACTGAGGCACTGAACTGGAGTCGCTGCCTTGTTGCTGGTGTTGTATTTTTACCAACAGTAATGCTATGCATTCTCTTACCAGCTGTCTCTACCACGACTTTCTCTCCCTCTCTTCTCTATATATACAGTACCTTCATACCTCCATTGTGTCTACTGTATCATTCATCCACCTTTTGTTGTGCAAGATGCTCGGATTAAAAAATGAGGCTGCTTCCTGCAGACGTGCTGTTCATGAATATTCATGGTTCAATAATAGATTACTGGGTTTAAAATATGACAGGTACAGGGTGAAAACAGCTTGCTTCCAGGTGTTCCCCTGTAGCGTCCGGCATCATGTTTTTAGTTGAATCGAGAAATAATGAATCGTTGAGTCTGTTGTACCTCTGCTTTGTTAGCGTCCAACCAAAGCTGTTCCAATAAGTGTCCAATAAGATGGAACAAGTGATCATGTGTAACGTAATGGGTGGAGCATGGGACCAATACTGCACTGTGAGCCTCAATACAGGAAATGCAGGTAAAAATTTGTGAGATGTGGTCATTTCAAGAGGCGACGAAGATATAAACTTTAATGAGTTCATGATTTTGCTGTAGGAGCATTTTTCAGGAAATGTAGCTGCAAAAATTTATTGATGTTTTATTGTTTTGCCATTAAAACTAAGGCTAGGTATTGGCACGGACCTCGCAATGCAACATGTATCACGATATATGGGTCACGATTCAGTTTGTATTACAATACTTTATAGAATTGACTTGTATATATAAAGCTTAAAATCCAATCAACTGCATAACGCCTGGACTAAACTTTTAAAATATACAACAGAGTACATGATTGAACTGATTCAAAACAATTTAATTCAGAACTCCCATTCCAATTAATTAAAACAGAATCAGCCCAATACACATACTTAACAGTGCTCTGAAATGTAGATGTCATAACATCATCTGAAAATGAAGTGCATAAACTTATGGCTAGAGATTCAATGCAATACGGTAAAAAAATGATATTGCGATACTCAGCTGTATTTTTTGCACAGCTCTAGTTAAAGCCCTCACCATAATGACTGAACTGCCGAAATGTCAAAGAATCTTTAATAGCAAGAGCGTAGTGTGCAGGAGTTCATCTGAAATTTTCTGCAAGACTTTGACCTCATTGTCTCCTACCGGCATCAAAGATAAGAGCAGGTGTACAAAGGACTTGTCTCAAAAGGCAGAAGATATAAAGAAGATAAAAGAAAATACAAAAATACAAATTTGAGTAGGGGATATGAAAACCCAAAGGTGCTTATAAAACATCTCAATTTGAGAGGAGGCATGTTGCAAGAGGGCTCCAGTTTTTCTGCAACTAAAGACAGAAAATGTCACCTCTTGCACCCATTAGCTGTTTCAGAAAACCTGCTTGAACTAAGTATTATTTTCAAAAAATACGTCGTCCAGGAGATTTTAAATTGCTGCAGGGTCTGGCTTTGTTTTATTAAGCCCTCACCACTGAGAGGGAACTTTCTGGCACTTATTGTCTGTCCAGTCCACACCCATATAGCACCACAGCAGGCTGAAGAATCAAACCACACATTTTCCGAATTGTATTTGACCTGTGTCTGCGCTACTTACATGTATTTGAATTTCTGTAACAGCAGGGATTCAGAGCGGGGGGAAAAAAAAAGTTAGATGGAAAAATGGTATCTGAAAAAGAGAGAGGTGCGAGGGAGAGCAAACAGGATGAAAGAATCACAACAAAACAAGTGAATCAGCAGGGTGCCAAGGTCACCCGAAAGTGAGAGCTGCTGACTTTCTGAGAGGCAGCAGCGGGGCGGATTGTGTGAAAGAGTGAAAAACTGAAAGTGAAGGAGAAAATACTCAGAGGTACCATGCAAGCCTTCGGGGATGAAAGTTGCTCATGCTAGAAGCTGAGTGTTTCAAAAAGGGATTTGTGGATTTATGGAACGGCAAATAAACATGTTCATCAATTACTCAAGTAAGCAAATCAATACAACACGTGAATCCTTAATAGCACTGCACTCCGCTAACCTTCGACCCCTTAGGACATGCAGGGAAAAACTCCAGAGAAAACCCCCCCCCGATCCTTTTTTTTTTTTGCGGTATAAAAAAGTCATGATTGGTGCAGATTTTTCTTTTCTTTTCTTTGCTTTTCTCCAACTCTCTAGATTCACACAGCACACACAACTTTCTTTCTTCTCCCTTTTCTCAGTCAAACAAATCCAATCATTTCTATAGGTGTCAAACCCCAAGCTTGATCTCTCAAACAAAGGCGGGCGAATTTGATTTGAGTGAATTCGGGAGCTTTGTGCCGATGAATAAAACATTGCCTCTCCTTGATGTTACCCGCACTTATCAAGTCACAGATTCCCCCCTTTGAGCTCACTGGTGACACAGTGCAGGAACTCCTGTGCAGGATGAAAAAGAAAAGATGAAGTTTATATATCTGCAGCACCAGCTGGGCGCATGGCTGGATGGTTGCATGCACGCAGATATACAGTACGGTGCATACATGTGTTTGTGCAGTATATACATATGCAATGGATATAGGAAGGAAATACGTGAGATTAGCGGTTGCGATGGATACGGTGCATTCCAACATGCATGCAAACCCACGAGAAGGTAAACATGGAAATGGAGCAGTAAGAAAGAAAGAAAGAAAAAATAATTTTGATGCAGAGAGAAAAATGGATCTTTGATTTTATCTTATCTGCTATGTAAAGTATGTGCAAATCCTTAAGACCATATGGATGCAAATATAAATGTTGAATATATGGAGATTAAGAAGACTTGGTGTGGGAGCTATACATGTACGTTCTTCTTTAATGCAGTGTCACTTGCTCTCCCATTATTGACTTTCTATGTGTGACATCTGTCATATTTAAGGTTGCTGTAAAGCCCCACTAGGTCAAATTTGGCTCTGAGATGGATTTACTTACTTTTCTTGCACTGATTGATCTTGCCTGGAATCGCAGAATCAACAAGGCTGTCCCCAAAGTGTGAAAACCCCATCTTCAACTGATTTGAACCTCACTTTCTCTTATAACTTTCTGCCCTGGCACTGAAAAAAGATCAAGTCAAGTCAAATCAAAAACTTTATTGGGAAAAAGTAGAAGTGTAGAACAGGCGCTTTCAAACTTTTTTCATGTTCTGAAGCCGCAAGTTGACTTTCACTGAGCTGCAGACCCCAACTTGAAATGATTTTGCTCTAGAGACCCTGATATGAAAAGATGTTTTGGTTTGGTTTTAAGTATTAAATTGTTCATATATCATAGTTTAACCACTGACAAATTCATTCAAAGTGGTAAAACAAAAAACATAGTGTTCCAGGATTTACTCAGTTTTTGCATTGCAACAGTTTCTAGTGAAACAAGGGAAATCAAACTTCACTTTGAAAACTATTGATGCAGGAAAGGAGTGGGATAGTATTCCCATTTTGAACTATTTCGACACCATTTTGTCTTTATTGGATATTATTGAGTTGACAGTAACCGAAAAGAGAGCTAGAGAGGGAGAGTGTGGATGAAATATGGTTAAAAAAATGGACGAAACATGCAATTTCGCATTTGTTGCAAAGGTCAAACATGATAGCGAGGACAACGGCTTCCTCTTTAGTGAGTGATCTCTCTGTATATGTGCATGTGAGTCTTAGCTGTGGCTCTAGTCTCTCTCTGACTCAGTAGATGGCAGACTTGCACTGTGCAGACGTGCTCTGGCTCCCAGCCTGAGATAACAGCGGACCTTTCTTCACTGTCTTCATTATTAATACAGTCGGCATGGCTGGCTACCGTATCCACACCACCTCTGTGTGTGTGTGTGTGTGTATGAGAGAGAGAGAATAAGAATGAGAGAGAGGGGGGGTGAGAGAGAGAGAGAGGGGTGAACATTTTTTCCCCCTCATGTCTGTTGTATTTAGTTTTGAGGTCAGGCACGCCAGAAAACAGTGTTGGATTCATGAAAGATAGATTCAGCTTGGAATTTGTCGCTGTCCCCATGGGGATTGTTAAAATTTCATTTTATCTTATCTACATTATGTCAAATGTCAAATAGTCTCATTTTTAATGTATATTACCAGGGCACCTTCATAAAATCACTTAAGTTTGCCTATATTTCAAAGATGTAAAATTTGCCAATCATCCGTTTTGTGTTTGGAAATTTATTTGCCCTATTTGGAGTATTGCTTTCTGATAATTGAAATAAAAGAGTGTTAACGTAATTAATTAATGTAATTGTATTGCCAATCTAGATTTAGTGTTCCAGGAAGCAAATTGGCAACTTGGAAAGAAGCTTGGCTTAATGTTTGCATGACTTCTGCTGTTGTATTTTCAATCAAGTCTGAATTCATACTGTTACATGTTATCAGCATCGATTTTTTTCTTTCTTTTTTTTTTTTTGGTGCATGCTCATGTGTGTGGGTGTGTGTATTCATGCTGCATGTGCACACCTCAAAGTTTCTGAGGTGTGCACATCACACGCCTCAAAGTTTTTGAGGCGTGTGATGTGGAAAAATACAGATCCTACAAGACCTAACTTCTCACTGCAGCCCGTGAACCGAAAAATGTCCTGATCAAAACACGCCATTCCCTACCAATCATCGTGTTTAGCATTTCCTTTGACTGCACACGGAGAGTGGGTACCGGTGGCACCAAAGACCGCGCCGCACTTCAGAGCTGTGTGAAAAATGGAAAAGAGTTCTACTTTTCATGAACTTGGCGAGGCAGTCGAGGAATTTGTGTTAGCATTGGGTCCTGCGCTGCAGAATATTTTTGAATAATTCCATGCTAGTAGAAGTCGTTCTGTATAGCTCAGTAGGTAGAGCGTGACAGTAACACTACCAGAGTTAGTGGTTTGATTCCCGCAGAGGCCAACCGTGATGAAACTGCACATGGTATTGTGAGGTGGTGCGGATAAAAGCATCCGCCAAATGGTAACTGCACAGCAGTGAATACTAATCTTCACTGAAACAACAGTATAAAATGTTTGGTGTCACACCTTGGTCTGCGCCACAACCACAGAACAGTGAAGGTACAATACAGCCTCAGCCTTTGTTCAAGGTAAAATATCAGCCTTATTAGTCCTGTCAGTGATACAGCTGCAACATGGTCAATTCATGTAGCTTCAGTAGAGGATGAGAGGGAAGAACACAAAGGAGGAGGAGAGTGGTTTGAAAAACAAAAGAAAAGGTGGGAGACAAGAGGAGAACGTTGATGCGGATGAGCAGTGATGTTTTCTGAAAAGTAACGGTAATGTGCAGAGGAGGAACAAAGAGAATAAAAATAACATAAAGAATGTTACTAGTATCCAACACGGACGAAGAGGTTACCGATTTTACTCCGACGGTAAGTTACATCGTTTCAAATTTTACTTCATAATTTTGATTTGTGCAGTTTTAAAAAGTCGCAGTGTTTTTGTCCAGCAACAACTAGCAAAGCTTCTGTAATGCTACTGTTGTGTTGCTCTTACATGCACAGTGCGTATTTATTTATATATATTTGTGCATTATGTTGCTCTTACACTGTAGGCACTCTGCACATTTGATTTGTTTATATATGCTTGTGTTCCTCCAAACCTGCACTCGGGAACTTGAAAAATGTCTTTCTGGTTGTAGTTCTCTCTTATCTCCCATGTGCACAACCTCTCATGGCCACGGTGCTAATCATCCACAATGCATTTGATATGCATGTGTCTTGTATTTTATATGTTAACACATGGCAGGTGTTGTGCTGTTATTTTAAAGCAGACTGTTCACAGTGCTGATAATTTAAGTTCTGATCTCCAACACAAGACAGGGTGAAGTTGTTTCTGAATAATAATGAAAACAGTGATAAATTTGGTCACAGTAATCATGATTTTGATACTCCCTTCTTTGAAAAGCAAAGAATGAATGAAAACCATGGTAAATGTCAAATTATCTTGTCAGAGAGTGTCAAAAAACAGAGCTTCATTATAAAGAAACAGAAGGTTGAAGTCAGACAGCCATACAAGGACAGAAGAGCGGAGTTAAGAGAGCAGAGCTGCCTTATATTGATTCCCTCAAGTATCTACTCTTTGGTGACACACATACAGCATGCCTACACACACACACACACAGTCACCCACATACGTTCCACCATTTTGCTGCCATGTCCACGTGGGGGGACAGGGAACCATGTTTGTACCACACCCTCTCTGATGTACTGCATCCAACAGCAGAAGAGGAAACACTGGCTGGCAGCACTTAAAACCACTCTAGTTGGCACAGTTGCATGGCATAACCTGGTAAACACAGGCGATGGAGCAACATGGCCTGAGATGCCTGGTCTGGTCTGGCAGGGAGCAGCACATAGAGGAAGACAGAGCAGAAGGTAGAGGACTGCGTGCACTGCATGCTTCAATCCCACACTATTTGCAGTGAATATGGCCCGTAAATGAATGAAAATGCAAATACAAACGCATCGAGGTTTGTGTGAGTGTATTCATTTGTGCGAGCATCCATTTGTAAGATTTAGTACAAATGCTTTTCTGCATGTAGGCCCACAATGCATTTTGCTCTTGTGTGTCTGTGTGGGTTTATAAGTGGGTACTCTTGTATAAGATCTGCTAATGCGTGGTTTTGTATGTTAATACATAAAGCACACGTGTGTGTGTGTATGTGTGTGCGTGCGCATGTTTATTGCTCTGCGTTTGTTTCTTTGTTTGCTGCATTATGCCACTGCACTTACTTTGCAGCCTTCCCATAAAGCAGCCTTTAAATCACTAAGGAAACCTATTCAATTCCAATAGTGGCACCATTGAGGTAATTTAGGGGCTCATGTATAGACCTATTGAGCATTTCTACACCCCTCTCCTTCCTGGGCTTCATGTCTCTGTTTGTACAGCAGTGGGCCCTTAGCTGAAGACTCAGAACATCCAGAAAACACCCTAGGGTTTAATGAACCAGGTGTATAAAAATGGAAGCTTCCTAGATGGAAACAGTTTGGTCCTCCCAGTCTATTTTATATTGCTATGCATAACAAGTGTGTACTTTGCACCTTC
The DNA here is from genome assembly GCA_900302615.1 of Holocentrus rufus. Taxonomy (NCBI): domain Eukaryota; kingdom Metazoa; phylum Chordata; class Actinopteri; order Holocentriformes; family Holocentridae; genus Holocentrus; species Holocentrus rufus. The sequence goes on from OMLF01025420.1 coordinate 20,901, forward strand.
CAGCCCCGGAAAAAAATAGTATTTGCATCGTCTTGATGCTTTGCTTTAGCCTCCTGAGGAGACAGATGAGTGACTTTCGCTATATAAGGCAACACAATTGACACCAGAAAGTAAAAACTTTCATTAAAAGTATTCAGAGGACAATTTAGTTTATTTTTTCTGTGATTGATTAGATACCTGACACTGTCTAGATTGTCCT
>OMLF01025423.1:4809-14520 GCA_900302615.1 Holocentrus rufus
TCTTAGCAGCTAATTAATGTTGAAATTGTGGCATAATTGCAATAATACACTCAAGCTCAGCAAACCAGTGCCAATATCAGGATATAGCGCTCCCTCTCATGTCTTATCACTTAAATGAACAAATCAAAATGTACAAATGTAAAGAAAATATGTCAGTAAAACAGGTAAGACAACAGTTTGTATTATGTTGTAAAATATGGTAGTACTGTGGCTAAAAGGTCTTACACAATGGCTGCAATCAGTTTGCTGATATTTTGTCATTTTTGTCAGTTTGGGATTTATCGGCTGATTTTGGGGGAGAATTCGTTTATTTAGTTGTATTCTGAACATGTTATGAACAAAATGAGTTTCTGTCTCTATCTCTGTGGTCGCATATTCAAAGATGTTCAGTTTACCTGATGCAGAAAAGTGGATCACATCTGTTTTCTGATCCTCAGTTCTGCATCACAGTGACAGGCGGCGCTGTGACTTGATGCCTGATGCAGAGAATCAGTTTCAGTGCTGAGAAAGAGGCACAGCACCGCGCATCACTCGAGAAGTGATTCGGCAGCCGCTTTCAGCAGCTGGGTTTTCATCAAAGGGTTTTTATGCGATGAATAAGAAAACCTTGACAGAAATGGCAAATCTTGAAAGAACTCCCTTTATTCGGCTTTAAAGTGGAAATCAGTTTCTGTCGATAAAGAGATTATGGCATAAATTCGAACGAGAATAAATAATGGTTTGGTGGGAAAAGTCCTTCAATCCTTTAAGTAGCAATCCCATCGTTGAAAAATACTCCATTAAAAGTAAAAGCCTTGCATTCGAAATGTAAAGTCTGAAAAGAAAGAGTAGTCATAGTGAAGAATGGTTCCTTTCAGAGTGTTAAATTATTGATGCATGAACCTGTAAGAAGTATTTGAATGTTGGACACTGTTGGCTAGTTTACACTCTAACAATGCATCACATTTGATGTTTTGCATGGAAAAGCTTCTTCTGCAAAGGAGCTCCAGCTATAAGATAAATGTAGTGCAGGAAAAAGTACAAGATTTCCTTCTGCAGGAAAAGTAGAAAGACTCACTGAATGGAAACACTCAAGTAAAAGTGACACAAGCTCAGACCTGGACTGAAGTGCAGGACTGCAGGAGATGGACTTGGTCTCTTTCCACCTCTGGCTTGGCATGATCCGCCTGATGAATGGTTCATTGTAGTTCATTGAAGTGGCTTCGGGGTTTCTGGGCGTTGTCTTCAAACCGTCCGTCCACCTCGACCTCGGGAAACATCTCCTCCAAGAACAACTGAGTTCAGTTGGCGCCTTGTATGATCGCCAAGTGTATTTCTTTGTTTTTTTTCGGATGAAAACATGAAATATGGACAACACTGGCTGAAACTAAAAGAACGATGATAATTTCCCCAGCGGTCATTAATTCTTGAAAGACTTTCTAAGGGTTTTTGATACTCAGGAAGTCGGTTTATTTACTTCAGTGCAGCTTGATTTGCATTTTAATTTTTGCCATATTTTAAAAAAATGCTTAAAATTGCCTTGATATTTGGATGGAAGCTTAAAGAGTCTCAGGGCAACTGTTGGTTACTGTTGGTTTTTATAGCTCCACACTGCAAAAAAAAATCTTAAGAAATCATTCAGTCTCATCTTCAGGGTTACAATCTTGTTCTCATCAAAGAAGGTGAAAACAAATCTGCCAGTGGGATGAGAAAATCCCACTTGTTTTCAATGCTGTTTGTTTCAGGTTTTTTTTTAAGTATAAATATGTTAATACAAGGCAGAATAAGGCAGATCAGCCCTCTAGGATCACGAAAAAGACACTTGATTCAAGAAAATTCTGGAAACAAGTTGATTAGCATTGGAAACCAGTGGGATTATCTCATCCCACTGGCAGATTTTCACCTTGTTTGAAGGAAAACAAGATGTCAGCACTGAATATGGGACTAAATCACTTGATAAGATGGAGATTTATTGCAGTGTTGAAGTGGCTTTGGACTGGACGTTTGTCAGTAAACTGTCTGTCCACCTCGACCTCTGGAAACATCTCCACGGAGCACAATGCGGCGCTGACGGTGCGTTTTATCATCGCCAAGTGTATCTCTTTGTGTTTGTCCTCAGATGAAGGTCTGAACGCGGCCAACGCTGGCTCCAACAGAAAGAACCATGTCAATTTTCCCAATGGTTATTCCTTCTTGAAAGACTTTCTGAAGGTTTTAAACATTCAGGAGGCTCTTTTATCCGCTTCAATCCAACTGATTTCCATTTTAATTTTTTGCTACGTTGTTTAAAGAAAAATGCTTCAAATTGGCTTAAAAGATAAATGGAAACTTTGCTAACGTGACTTGAGTTATGCTAGGTTTTGCTGATTGTAAAACCTAGCATAACAATGTAACAATTTAAATTTTGCTCTTTCTCTTTCTCTTGTCTTTCTCTTTCTTCTTCTCTTCTGTTTTTCCCCCCTGAGTCTCGTTCTCAGGCCTGATGTATTACTCCCTGGCATTCTAGCCTTCTCTTGCTCTTTATCTGTCTGTTTATCTAAGTTTTTATCTTTCCATGTAATCTGTCAGCCTCTGGATTTAGTTTTTACTCCCCCTCTCTCTCTCTCTTCTCTCATTTTTCCCCCTCGCCTTTCTTCACCTTCTCCCATCGTAACCACCTTTTTGGATCAATCCCGTCATGGTTTTCATGTATTTGTTTTTTCTCTCTCTCTCTCGCCCTCTCTCTCTCTTTTTCTTCATCTCCTCCCTCCACTCTGCTCTCCATCCCTCTTTCTCTTGCTGTCTCTTTTATTCATTTTCTTTCCATTCTTTTTTCTGTCTGACTCTCTCTTTCCCCTTCCCCTCCATCTCTCTCCCTTTATCTCTTTCACCCTCTTTTTCTCCCAAATCCTGTCTTTCTCTTTCTTTCCATCTTTTTGTCACTGTTCTCTTTTGCCCTCCTTCCATCCATTTATTTCTTTTTTTTCTTCCTCCCTCTGGCCTGAAACTACTGCAGATTTGTCCCATTGCAAATTAAATTGCGGGTACAAAAACCTCGTTATCTGATCTACAAAGACCACACAGGGGATTTGCGCTTGAAATCGCGGGTTCATGTGGGTGCGCCGCGTTTCGCGCTTCGGCCCAATTGCACATGCATGTGTGCATGACTATGAACTGTTACTGTGCAACTGTGGAAGCTGGCAGCAGATGTAATTTATCAAGAACAGGTGGCTCTTAATTATGTGTTGATTGTGTGCAATATGCACGACTATTTAAGGGTTTATTTAAGAGCATTTAAGGGGAAAAGCGAGTCTAACTTCTTTGTGTGCAAGACAGCCTAAAATCTGATTCTACAAAACTTTACAAAAAGGAAAAGCTGCTCAATATTATGCATCAGAGGTGGAAGGAAACTAAGTCCGTTTAAGTGTTTTTCATTTAGTGAAATTTTCCACTTTTCCCGCTCTACGTTTCAGAGGGAAATCTTGTACTTTTTCCTGCACGACATTTATCTGTCAGCTGGAGTTCCTTTGCAGAAGAAGCTTTTCCATGCAAAACATCAAATGTGATGCATTGTGGGAGTGTAAACTAGCCAACAGCATGTGGAGCAGTTAGAGCTGCAACATTAAAATACTTCTTACAGGTTAATGCATCAATTATTTAAACTTTCAAGACTTTTACTTAAGGAACATTCTGAATGCATGACTTTTATTTTAATGGACTTTTACAATATTTCTACTTTTTCTTAAGGATTTGAGGGCTTTCCTCCCTTACTACAGGAGAGCCTGACTGAGACACAGGGGCGGCACAGCTCCTCTTCAGAAGAACCGCCATTGCTTTATTTGTGGCCTTTGGCTCGGCTTTGGTTGGCCACTAAACTGTATTTCTGGTACCCAACTGCCTTCACCTCATTTGTTGTGTCGTCCCAGAGAGCCGCGGCGACGCGCACGAGACGGGCTCCGGCAACTGTTTGTTTGAAACAAGAACAAACTCACCAAAACAAGGACCTGCTGCCAGCAACATAGCACAAACTCCACTTCCTGATGTCACACAGCTCTCAGAACAACCGCCGCTGATCCGTCGCAGCACAGCGGACACATCATCCTGCCCTCGGGCCGCCGCGAACCGGCTCCCGCTGCTGAAAACAAAGAGCTGCCACATCATTCGTCCCCACAAGCATTCGCCTTCTAAACACTGAGTGAAGGGACATGGACGTAATGTTGAAGGATTTGGACTAATGGGTTGTTGGGAGAGTTCTGTGTGTTTCGCTGGATTTCTGATTGCACTGTTTTTACTGTTTGTTCATTGCCGGCCCTAATTCTCGGAATAGGCAAGTAAAGATATATTCCGTCTATTTTATTCTTTTACGTGCTGCAGTCGTCTCTGGATTGTCTCTAGCACTTCCAGAGAAATGTCCAATCACTAAATTGCAGCTCACAGAGGAAACTGCTGCAGCCAGGTTTCTTGAGCTGATCAGGCAGCTAAAAGGCCAAATGTAAATGCATCATTGGGACTGGATTAAATCGAATTTCCCAAACCAGATTGTGCTGTGGTCTCAATCTGGCCAAACGTAAAATGCATTCGTCTGCACATGCCATTGCCATGCTACACCTAAAATATCTGCACATTCAAGACACAGGGGGTCTTAGACTTATCGTTTATGGCAACTGTTCAGAAGAAGACAGCAGAGAAGATGATGAGTTAGTGGTGAAAATCTAGAATCTTAGCATGTGGGCCGACATTTTTTCTCACAAATGTGATCACGCTGTACGGCCCGCTGTGTGGCTGTGAGGCGGATACTGGCATCTGTGTTGAGGTAAGGCGTAAATGCGCGCAGCACGCCTCGCAATCAGAAAGTGATTGGATCTGCCTGTGGTCTGGCTCGCCTTGCGTTCACATCTCAGTCAAGTGTAAAGAGAATCCATAGTGTGCTGGGAAAATATCCACCCACGAACTGAAAATATCACAAACCTTGTTGCTGTTGTCTTCTGCTAGACAGCTACTGAAAGTGAAAGGAAATGAAAAATAAAGGTTGCAGATTAGCTCTCGTGATCTGGAACCTGCCAATTTGCATATATAGTTCCCGAAAGTTGACATTCTGAAGATATCTGCAGTATTTCAGGGCAATGTGCAATAATTTAGTGTAATTTGGCTTAGGCAGCTTAGGAGAATGTGTAATGCGCTACTTTAAGAGTGTTTTTTTGTTGGGTTATGTGTTAATATATTTCATGTGCTGCTATCTACTTGTGTTTCTACTCTCTCGAATGCCCAAGACAAATTTCTCTACTTATCTAATCTAATCTAGTGTGAGCTGTTCGTCCAACACCGGCAATATGCTAAGATCCAATCTGAAAGCGCAGGTAATGAGAGCAGCAGTTAACTCAATGTCTGTGATCAAATGTCAAATGGACTTCTAGATGCAGATCACATTTTCAATGCCCAAGATCTGGGCTTCTCTCTCACTTTGGTCAACTTTTCTGTGTCGTCTTTTATCACTCTCTCCCTGTCTCAGTTCATTTCAATTCAGATCGGCTTTATTAACATGAAACATAATTGCACTTATAGCTAAAGCACATACATGTCAAAGCAATCAAGACATTATATTACCACTTTATATTTTAGGTTTTCTCTTCAGTTTCATGTGAAGTCGTGTGTATCTTGCAGCTAATGTGACAAACTCACTCTTTTCTCCAACAATAAATTGGATTTTGTCACATATTTTTAAACTCTCTCTCCTTTAAGCTTGTCTGTCTCTCTCTTACCATCTCCCCCATCTGTCTATGAATCTCTTTCTTTCTCTGATATCTCTTCCTCTCTTTTTCTGACTCTCTTGTTCTCTCCCTCCATGACTTTTCTCAGTCTCATTCTCTGTTTCTCTGACTTTCCTGCTCTCTTTTTCTCTTCTTCCCCTTCTCTCTCTCTCTCTCTCTCTCTCTCTCTCTCTCTCTCTCCTCTGTTGAGGCATTCAAGCATTCAGGGAGGGGAAAAAAAATCGACTTGACGGAGGGGGAAAAAAATGAAATGAAAAGAAATGAAAGAGAGAGAAAAAAGTTTGACAGCAATTTGCTTCCCTTCTCACATCCAGTCCTCCTGGCCAGACACCGACGGGTGGCTTTCAAACCTACTAATAAACTTGTTTCCATCACACACACACACACACACACACACACAAACACACTGAATACACACATACGCACAGGCATAGACACATTGGCCGACACGTACAGACACAAAGTCCAACACACACTAAGAACATAATGTTGGCCTGTTTCAAGTTGGGATCATAAAACTTACAGACACACACTCTCTCTCTGACACACACACACACACGCACTGGCACACTCAAACACACACCCTCCAAGGCGGCTACGTTGAGGCTCAGCCAACCTTGTTCTTTGGCAAGAGAGGGGCACCCCTCTGACTAGTGTGTGTGTGTGTGTGTGTGTGTGTGTGTGTGTGTGCGTGTGCGCGTGTGTGATTGATATCCCCGTGCACTTTGCGATATATCCCCGACTCGCTCCGAGATCAGTTGCCATGCCGACCGCGGTCAACAAACAGGCGACGGCATTACTCTCCAGTTCTCGTGTCTCCCTGTCTGCGTCTGTCGCGCCAATAAAGTTTCTACAAAGGTTAAGAAGCAACGGGGAGGAACGTCAGCAGCTTTCGACGAGTCTTTCCAACGCTGTAAAAATAAACTACACGTTGCCTTTAATCACTTTTATTCACTTATGTACACCAAGAGCTGTCTTTAATCATTTTTATTCGCTTGTGGACAGGAAGAGGCTTCACTCCAAAATAAGATAACCACCGTTTGAAAGAAAACAAAAAAAACAATCAAACCTACTCTTGCAAAACGACTGCTGGCATGAAAGCGAAACACATTATGGAATACTATGAAAGTTCATGAGTCATCTTAGGACCTTGGCTCGGAAAATCATTGTGATTTCAGGAAGAAATCATCTGTGTTTTTGAAATCGACTGATAAAATAAGTACCGAAATCTATCCAAAGTGGATAAATATCAGGCTTGAATGACATGCTGCAGTCTACGTTTCAGACTTTGACAAAGTCCTAATTACACACTTAAAGTAATAATTTGTTTGTGCATGTACGGTGGCATTTCCATGCCAAAACTCATAATAAGGGAGTCCTTGCATGCGTCTTTCATCTTCGTGAACTGAATTGCAGCTTGCAAGCAGAAAGTTGATTCCCCTAATTACTCTGTCTGCTCGCCAAGCCTTTTTTCTGCACTCAAGTTTCATTTAATTTTGACTGTCAGGGACGGGGTGAGCGCGGGGCTATTGTCCGAATCTGTGTTGTGATTGGCTGTCCGTAACCGTCTGAAGCAGAAAACATGGCACTGGCCTTCCAGCGCCGAGCGATTGTTTACAATTAAAAGAAAACTGGCGTCTCCTCTCCCATTTCTCTTTGTCTTAGTCTACTAAATCTGCATTGACACTGCTGCACAGGGTACAAGCCAATCACAACACAGTTTCGGGCAAGGGCGGGGCTTTACAGTAATCAATGAAAATTTATAGACACAACTTCAGGGCAGGGAAAAAAGGGCCTGGAGACCACACAGTGCTAAATGTGTGGGAATTGAACTTTGCTCGCTCTTACAGGTTGTGCACGCGCTCAGATGTTGATTTCTGCTTGCACGCTGCAATATTGCTCGCAAAAACAAAGCTCCATTTTGGCCTTAATGGAAGTACACAGCGCCGTTCTGCTCATTTGTGAGAGTTTTCTCTTAGTTTTGGCATGGAAAGGTCTCCATATTGGAGGACAAGAGGGCAGCCTGGAGCAAGTAGAGGTTTGTTGTTTTGCACTATGACCGGGATCAGACCATGACCGTCAACTTTTGGGACAGTTTCTTTAACCTTCCTCCCTCTTTTTAAAATTTAAAAACAGCGGCGATGCAAAATGGCGATACTGGACTTCTTGAAAGTCAGTTGGCACAACCAGGTTCTTCGTAATAACCATGAGGCAGTACTGTCAAACTATCATTGCTTCAACTGCTTTCTAACAAACTCTGTCTATCGATCGTCTGTCTGCTCTGATCGCTGAAGGGGAGACAAAAGAAAATTGCCTTTACCTACCCAATACTTTGGGTTATTTCAGCAGGAATTCAAGGTAGCAAGAGAGACCAGACCCCCACATGAGTTCAAGCTGCAATATGCAACATTTCGCCTTGAGGCAGTGAAATATATTGCTGAAAACAAGCATATGCTCCAACCCCCTTCGATTGTAAATGTTTGGAATGATGGGTGCGACAGGAAGTTGGAAAATTGTTCAGTGCTGGCCGAGACTTGTGGTCCCAGATGGTCTTCGAGTTGACAAAGTAACATCAAGACAGCGAACCCCAATCATTTACCTTTAATTGTCCATTGTTTTACATGTTGGACACACAGCTGATGCTTTCATTGATCACTTTAATCACCATGTACCAGTGCTGTAGTGTTCAAGTCCTGGATTCAGACTTCAGTCCAGTTCGATTCCCAAGTTTGGTGATTCAATTCAAGCTTGACTATTGATGATTTCGGCTCGGACAGGACTTGAACTTCGGGCTCAATCAGCTTAGACGTTGGTTACACATCTTTGAAGTGCTTTGCTAACATCGAATTTATATCACGCGGCATCAAAAGTACATAAGGACAGTCACAGAAAAGGCTTTTCTTGCACGGTTTGCTTTGATTTTGACTGGTTAGTCGGACTTGGGCTCAGGTACTGAGGGTTCAAGACTTGGACATGACTTCAGTGACTCCGACATGACCTCACTGACTCAGGTATGACTTTGCTTACTAGGACAAGACCTCATTGTCTCAAGCGTGGCCTCGTTGGGTTTGACCTGACCTGACTGAGTTGGACGAGACCTTAGGGAGTCAGAGGTGATCTTGGTGAATCAGGAGTGATCTCCATGACTCGTACGTGACTTTGGTGACTGGGATATGACTTTGATGAGCCGGACTTGATCTCGGTAACCTGAACATGACCTCAATGAGTCCAACACAACTTCAGTGCTTCAGACGTGATCTCTATGCGTCCAACATGAACTTGGTGACTCAGACTTGACCTCGTTGTCTTTCGCTTGATCTTAATGAATCGGACATGACTTCAGTGGGTTGGGCAAGACCTCAGTGAGTCAGATGTGGCCTTGTCGAGTTCGAGAAGACCCCAATGACTCGATCATCACCTTTGTGGGTCGGTCAAGACCTTAGTGACTCTGTGAATCGACCAGGATCTTGGAGATTCGGACAGGACTTTAGTCGCTAGGACAAAACTTTAGTGTCTTGAACTGGGATTTGCACACTGAAGACTTGGGACTTGGGAGTCCAGGTTGGGGGACTCGAGTAGACCACTGCTGAACACGGTGACGATGCAGCGGTGTGTGTTGTTGGTTTTGGTGCAGAAACAAGCTGAAGCTATTTCAATTTTGAATACTGCCACATCTTGGTATTTCCTTGATGACATTCCCCACGTTTCCACAGTAACCGGTGAGGTCACGACCCTGGCGTGTGCTGCAACTACCTGGCTACTCTGCCTGCACAGCACGATAAAAGTGTGTGTGTGTGTGTGTGTGTGTGTGTGTAGAATGGCTCGCACACAGAAGCCCCTTTATGCTGCTCACAGAATGGAACCAGTTGTCAGACAGCTGTGTCTAACTACACCGCTGTTGACACACACACACACACACACACACACACACACACACACACACACAGTGCTCTTTCTTCTGTTTGTTTGAAAAATGTCAAATGTC
>OMLF01025442.1:1068-13193 GCA_900302615.1 Holocentrus rufus
ACACAATGTTCTTTGCGGTAAAGAGCCCTAAAGCTTTGATAGAAACTTCACTCACAGACTTATTGGCTCACTATCTCCTCATAGCTACAGTTGTTATTAGGTTTGTACAGGTTCGTATCTACAACTTTTCACTCAATAAGAGACACAGATGCATTAACCTCACGTTATGTCTTCTCACTCCTCTTCTCTTCTGTGATCAAACTGACACTGACAGCAGAACCAACTGCAGATACACTCACAGACGCCGTTAATTATAAGCAACTTTTTTTACACCTATTTAAGTTTGTTTACCTGTTTACCATTTATTTCGCCGTACACACAAAAACGGCACATATTGCGTCTGTGACAGAAAATAATAATGAACCCACAGGGGCAACTTAAGTCATAAGGATTATGGGCAAATAAAAAGATCATAATCACAATATCCTGAAGAGATGTCTGTGAGTGACAGGACAGCCGAGGAGAGGGATGTACATTCAGAGTCGGCAACAGTCACTGGCCTCTCTCCATCTTTCTCTTTCATACCGCCAAGCTCTGTGTCAGCACAACTCAGAAGATATTGCAACAGACTTTTCCCCTCAGGTGCAACATTGTCATAGTTCATTAATCTTCTCAAACTTCTCCTGCTGCCATCAGCCCCCGTACGTACTACTAATCCCCTTATTAATGTGGCAAATGAACCTGCACAAGAAGGACGACTCCCCCAAGGCTCCATAATTACAATGGTCTGTACAAACTCCTGTTTGCATAGAATGTCCATTCATTAAATATACTGACAAGGCAACTCCAGGAATACTCCACTAACGCTTCCCTGTCCTCCATGCAGCCCCATCCAGCGCCAGTGACTGCACACCACCACTGCTCCTACTACATCGTTTAATGGGTTTCTTGTTTCTTGTGAGTGATACTGTAATTCAAGTCATGAGTCTAATATTTTTGTAGCAGCCACAACATTATGGAAATGGATATGATAAATAGTGGGATATAAACCGCTTAAGTACTTGGTGAAAATGAGCAAAATTAAAAAGGAAAACAGTCTGCAGTATTTTGATTAAGCCAAATAAATATTTTTTTTTTTCAAAATTGTTCTGTGTGTACCATAACTATAGTAGGACTAAATTAGCTAAAAGAAGTTTCTGAGACAATCTCCAGAGCAAAGTCATTATTTGCGCTGCATTTTAAAGCAGTATAGGATAACTGCGCTGTAGGTACACATTTCATTGTACAACCCCTTTTGACATGTAAGAAAAATAACGATTACCCACAGCAATTAAGCCTCTTTCCACATGAGATGTCGAGGTCATAGCTCAATTGTGGGCTTTTACATACGCCTTTGCATTGCGCATGCCATATACACTGAATTTTTATGTAAACACGACAGAGATAGAGGAATGACAACCCATCTTGGATACAGACTAACACCAAGACACATTATTTGCCCCAATTATATGATCCTAGATTTAACTCGGAAGACAATGAAGCTTCACATTATCTTCACATTCACGACGGGGTTTTATTAAATCTTAATGGTGATGTAAAACGAATGTGAGGACTAACAATATGGATTTTAATCATTTAACTTAGATGTTTCATATGCTATCACACCGGCTGCTTTCAAAGCCCATACACTCAGCATGACCGTGTAAATGTGTCCAAAACATGAGCCCTGGGGTCTGATATACAGTACATGGTTAATGCATAGCCACTGGGCTCATGCTATGTTAGTGAACCAAATCTATTTCTCCCCCTTAAGAATACTGAAAGGGAGAGAGCAAGACTGATGGTGAAACGGCAATGATTATACTTGGTTTCTTAGATGCTTGTGTTGCTCCTGCCTTCTGAAAGTAGGACAGTGTTTTCATGCTTTTTCCTCAGCGTTGTTTACACTAATATAGGTCCCTGGAGGGTAAATAATAAGTGAAAAAAGAAAGGAAAGGCAGGAGTCGTTCCCATTGCTATCAGCAAAGTTTGGGGTCTCTATAAAGCTGATTCCATCAGGCATTTGGCTGTGATGGCATTATTGTAGTTGTCTGCCATTTTTATTACCCCATGTTCTGTATTCTCAAGGAGGAAGATATGAAGCCCTCTTATGCGGCTGCCGTTCTCCACCACTTCTCTGTCATTTATCCCTCCGCTTGTGTATTGATTTTGTTATTCATTGATTGGTGGTGATTTTGTATAGCAGCGATTCTTAAGAACTGTGACAAAAATGGATATTAATCTGCAGTAAGAGAGCTGATTTGTCAATTTTGAAAGCTACACTCTTCCGCGCAACAAGGGTCTTCTTTCAGTTAATTGTGTTACATGTCTGGCGTTGGTTTGTTACTCATAAGGCGTAGAAGTTAATGCTTAACTTAAAATCCTTCTATCAAACACCTTTGTGGCGCTTCATGTCGCAATGCAGCACTTTGCTGACCTTATTTCATTATAAAAAAAAAAAAGAAGAAGAAAAAATCAAACAACATTTCATGGCTGCAATGTTGGCAACATGTTTAAATTATTAACAATTTGTCATTTATTAATTATCAACTACATTTAAGAAACATTTCAACAGTGCAGTTCTTATCCTTTGAGGAAGCACTGTTACTCTACTCAATATATAATATTGCAATCCCACATGTACAATTTTACTTTGCACATAATTTGACAGATTTCAATCTATTTACAGATTCATACAGATTCATGTTTTGTTTTGGTTTTTTGTCCAAAAGGCAGGCAGGACAGAAAGTTAAATGTTACATACTGAAGGAGCATCTTATTATCGATGATCCTCCAGAAATGGAGATGGAATACGAATGTCAATACAAATGTCAATATAATGAAAATGAAAATATGCAAGAAAAAAATGGTAAAAATAATAAATCCGACTTCCACTGGAGGTACAGTCTGAGCTGAACTGATGGCACTGATAACATGTCATGCTATATTCAATTAGATCATGTGCTGATCAGGATCATTCTACCAAGGTTCACAACTGTCACCTGAAATTCAAACTTGCACTGGTCTCTGTATCTGTATGAATGTGTTGACAGAATTATGATTGTGAACAAGATACAACACAATTCTGTTAATGTCAAATCTCCAAAGGTAAATAGAAACAGTAATAACTGAAAGGTGATCATTTCATTTGTGTCTCTCTTTCATATGAAATGAAAGATAAGAAAGGGTCCTAGTGGGTAGTTAAGCGTGATAGTTCATAATTAACTCAAGATTTAATAAAACGTCATACTGTATCAACAGAAACTGACAACTGTTCAAACAGACAATTCTACTTGAGCTAGTTTCAGATTCATATATTCTATAGTGAAGAACATATTAAAGCTCTTTTTTTTTCAGGTGGTGGATTTTCTCCACATTTGGCAATTAATATTTAAACAGAGTGACAGTCGCAGGGCATGTTTCTTGCTGCATTTGTCAAGAAAGGGTGACAGAAAAGCATGAGGGTGGTCAGACTGGCAGGACTCCACCGAACTGACGCTACTGATTCATGGCATTACAGCCAATTCATGTTTATACAGGAGGTGGAACAAGAGTAAAGGACGAATTGGACGGGGGGCTGAACTAGAGTCAGATACAAACCTTGGCTAACACTGAGCTCTACTTTTATGCCACACACAAACACCTTTAAGAAAAATGATCAGCTACAGTGTATCGTAACTTGTGGATAAATTTGCCTCAAAACAACTGCAGAGGAAACATTTCATCACAAAGTATCTGCAACAGCAATTATGTACAGTGTGCTGTACCTATTGAATATATAGGGCAGACTTGCTCTGTTTGGATGCTTCTTTGATATCATTTGTCTGAACTATTGATCCCAATGAATCTTATGTTGAATTGTGGGACGACTGAGGGAATCGATGATGTTGTGCTTTCAGCGTATTGTCATATCTCATGTGTCCTTCTCCAGGGTTGTATCTCACCCCCATCCATTTCACTGTTATCTCTTGGTGTATGTGTGTGTGTGTCTCTCACTCTCTCTCTCCCTCTCTCTCTCTCTCTCTCTCTCTCTCTCTCTCTCACACACACACACACACACAAACTGAGCCTGGCAAATAACATCAAACTGAATGCCTCTTTTGACTGCTACCTTTCACACTGAAACACGTTAAATGCAACCTCAAATGCTGTGACCCGGAGGCATGCATCAATAGGAGTCACATAGTGTCACCCCTGTAATTCCACTCTCTCTTCCGGAGAGATCTTATCACTCACATCTCTAACTGCCATTATCAATCTACCCTGCGCAGTCTCTGCATCGTTAGGCGTGAGTATTTCACTAAGAACACCAACATAGGCTTCTCTCCTTTCTTCTCCTCCCTTGCATTTAGAAGTCCACTGCAGGTTGGCACAATGCCAGGCTGTGCCAAGCAGAGCAATACTGCCACCTAAAGGTACAGTACCACCACGAATCAAGCCTAACCCACCCACAACTCTCTTGCTCTGCCTCTTTCACTGTCTACGCTCTCACTCTTTCTTTTTTCTCCCCTCCCTCTCCTCTGCTGCTCCCTGCATTTGTCCATGTGTGTTCCATTAGATTAGGACTGTGTGTTGTGTAGGGGTGCTTTATTAGCAAAAAAAAATTAATAAGGCTTTGATAAAAAGCAGCATGGATTACGTTGAAATTTGAGGCTCATTATTGGCTAATCCTTTTTGAATTGGATGTGTATCAGGTTCCAGACAAGCTTCACTCAGTTCACTAGTGTGCTTTGAGAGGAGGCATTTAATTCAAGCATAGATGATGTGGCAAAGCCTACAGTGACATTCAGAATAAGACTGCAGCACACTAATTACTGACTGTTGTTATTACAACAGGTGTCAAAAAGGTAGAACGTCTTTTGTGCTATTACAATACACACCAAAACAAACCAAAAGAAAAAAGAAAAAAGAAAGAAATAAAACATGAGTACACTCAGAATATTATGAAGAGGTAAGTGAAAAGTCAACTATTTTTTTTTGGAGAATGTGTGCAGCTATTTACCTAAAATGATAATAGGAATCCGAGTAGATAGGCGAGAAAAAAATGTTTCTTTCACAAATGTAGAGGACATTGTATCACAATTAGGAGTATGTTGGTACAATTTACCAGTTATCTAACCTCTGGGTGCTGAATAGACAGAATATGGCAAGGCAATTGCTCACCCACTTGCATTTTGTTAAATTTGAAAGAAATATATTCTAATGACAAAACATCAGAGTCTATAATTATTCTAAAAATGATGCATATGATTGTTAAATCCAATATCAACTCCATAAATTATCAACTGTTCAAGTTTTTTTCTTTAAGTTTGAGTAATATTGGAACTTGCTGAAGTGGTATGTCTCCTGTATTCTTTTTTGTTGCTTCACAGTAACTTAGAGTGAGTCCCTAATTTGGACTGGCACTTTAGCACTGTGGAACAGGACAATTATAGGCAGTACTTATAGACCAGTAAAAGTGTTCTTTTACCTGCTGTCTGGTGTGCATGGGCCCCTTCGTCTTGAACCCTCCTTGGGAGCTGCACTCTGAGGCACTGAAGTGGTCTGAGCTCGTGGAGGACCTCTTGGAAAGGGTGTCGCAGCCCCCAACAAAGGTGTTATCCAATGGGAGCTCCTGAATCACATGGTGCTTCTTCACCGAGACAGGCGTGTCAGCCTTGAGGTGGAAGGCCGACTGCGGTGAGGCGGATTTGTAGTGTCGGGCCAGGTCTGGGCTGCTAGGTTTGAACGTGGTGGTAGGTGTGGCATTCCAATCAAAGCGTCCAATCCCTTGCTCCTCGAGCTCCGTGGGAAGGCTGATGGTTCCGTTGATTGGCTCGTGGGCAGGATCGTCGGGTTTGTTCTCCTCAATGGTGACAAAGTTGAGCAGGGAGCTTTTGGGAGACTTCCTTTTCTTGCGCTTTTTCTTCTTGTTCTGCTTGTTCTCTGTGTTGGGTGACATCCACTCAGCCCCCTGTTTCTTCCTTTGCGCAGCTTTGAACCTGGAAGCGTGGCGGCAGCGCAGCAGCACAGTGACAAAAATGACAATAATAACCACTAAGGCGCCAGTAACAAAGGCTATCATTATGGTTAAATAGTCACCACTTTGGTAAGTTTCACTGCTTTCACCAATGTTCCGGTCAATGGGGGTCTCCATGGTACGCCGGATAAGATCATAGATAAGTGTTGAGTTGCCCACAGTGTCATTTACATAGAGGAACACCAGCACCAGAGTATGGAGGGACTTTGGATAACCCAGATCACTGATGTTGACCACTAATCTGTGTAAGCCTATGTCAGTCACTGTTGGCTTCTCCTCCAGGGTAATATTCCCCGTCACAGGGTCAATTCTGAACAGCCCCTTGTTATTGCCACTCACAATGGTATATTTGAGTTCTGCATTCATCCCTGTATCCCCGTCTACAGCAAACACTTCTGCAACGACAGACCCTGGGATAGAGGAGAGGGGGACTAGTTTGAAAGATGTGTTAGAGGGGGGATATATGACAATGGGGGTGTTATCATTCACATCAATGACATTGATGGTCACCTTGGCAGCTGAGGAGCAAGGTGGCCTTCCACTATCCACAGCTCTAACATCAAACGTATAGGAGCTCTGCTGCTCCCTATCAAATGACACATTAGATTTTATCACCCCGGAGTAAGGATCCAGGATAAAGTTCTCATTGTCATTCAGTATGGAAAGAGAAACAGCAGCATTTTCCCCGGCATCTGAATCTGTCACAGTTATCACCCCCACAGTGCTGTATTTAGGGAGGTTTTCAGACACAAAGAACTGAAAGTGGTTGTGTGTGAACTTGGGGTTGTTGTCATTTTCATCCAATATGGTTACTATGACAGCTGCCTGGGTTTGGAGAGGCGGTGTCCCATTATCTCTCGCTGTTATAGTGAAGAGGAATCTATCCTGCTCCTCCCGATCGAAGACTCTGGACGCCGTCAGAACCCCTGTTTTGCGGTCAAGATCAAAGAATGATGCATTTGGTCCCAGCTGGTAAACTATCTCTGCATTTTTTCCACTGTCCTCATCAGTGGCACTAAGAGTAGTGAGGAACAGGTCGCGTTTGTTGTTTTCCATAACAGCCAGCTCAATAACCGGCTGAGTAAAAATAGGTGGGTTGTCATTCTCATCCTCCAGCCTCACTCTAACCAAGGCAGTCTGATTCAAGCTTGGCTTTCCAGAGTCAGAGGCCACAATTTTGAAGTTGTATTCCTTTGTCCCTTCATAATCAAGCAGTGCAGATGTCTCTAATAGATACTGGTTGTCGTATACAGCTTTGAGATGGAAGGGCACATCCTTCTCGATAAAGCAAATGACCTTGCCGTTGATGTCAGTGTCCTTGTCTGACACTGTGATGAGAGCTATCTTGGTATTGATGGGATCCTTCTCAGAGAGGAAAACAGTGCCATTAATGGGGCTGATTATGTATCTCAGGTCTATATTAGGTGGATTGTCATTTACATCAGTCACATTAATTGTAATAGTAGCTCTGGCTGGACTGGAGCTACCATCACTAGCCAAAACCGATAGCTTATGAATAGCAGTCTCCTCTCTGTCCAGAGGCCTCTGTACTGTTATAAGGCCAGACGTTGAATTTAATGCAAAGAGTCTTTTCGTGGCAGGAGACACCTGAGTACCAAAGACATACCGAATCTCTGCATTTGCCCCTATGTCTGCGTCTGTAGCCTGAAGCTGCACAACAGACGTGCCAATAGGGGAGTTCTCCGGTATGTGTACCTCCATCTGACTCTCTTTAAACACCGGCCTGTTATCGTTGACATCTGTGACTGTAACTTGAAGGATGGCAGTGCTGGATTTCTGTGGACTGCCACCATCCTCCACTTTGATCTTCATCACATATGTATCCTTCTGCTCTCTGTCCAGGTTCTGCTGCACAATGAGCTGGGGCCACTTTTCCCCCTCAGGCGTTTCCACAATGTCTAAGCCGAAGGCACTTTGCCCATTGACCAGCTCGTATTTGTGGACACTGTTGGGGCCAGTGTCTGGGTCAGTAGCAGAAGGAATAGCAAAACGGCTGTTGATGAGTGTGTTCTCTGGGATAGAGATGTTAATCACTGGCGATGGGAACATAGGGGCATTGTCATTTGTGTCTTTCACAATAATTTTAATCTTTATCAGTCTGAAATAATCATTAGGCAGGATGACCACTTCAATTTCAAAAGAGCACTCACTGTCCTCAAATGAGGGACCAGGGCACAACTTTTCCCTGTCAATTCGGTTGGAGGTTGTGAATATCTCACCAGTGCTGCTCAGTACTCGGACCAGTGGGTTGTCTCCTGCTTTGGAGACAAGCCTATACACAAGATTAGCACTCGCTCCAGTGGCAGCATTTGTATGGGAAATGTTTAGGTCCTTTGGTATGTTTCCAATGAGGACATTTTCTTGCAACTCCTCCCTGATGGGATAGATAAGCTCTTGGGCTATTGAAGGATCTAGCCAGAGGCAGGCAAGCAGGGCACCCAACAGGTAATAGTCTTTTAGATCCATGACAGTGGTAAATTTGATTCCAGCCTTCACAGCTCAAACGTTTCTTTCTATGCAATGCTGTTACAGTCAGTGACTCCTTGCATATGAGAGTAGGTATCTTCAACGGACAGACCTATGAATAGATCAAAATCAGAGTTTAAGTGAAATAACTTCAATTCATGGGAAAAAATAACCCCCCTGTTACCTGCCTCCATCACTGTGATTTTCAACAATTGTACATTATCTATAATTTAAGATGCCCTTCTCACGTGGGCCTAATAATGATCAATGCATACAAAAGCAACAACAAAACACTGCAGCAACCATTTAGGCGGCCATTCATGTCTCTCTCCCCGTTTGTAAATCTTCCACACATTATGGTCACTGGGAATCAACGCCTCTAACCCACTTGGCCACAAAACTTAACAGCACATTACACAGCATTAATAATTTTACACTTAAATGACCGAAATTAAAGAGAATATATGTCTGTGTGTGTTTAGCTGTGTGGGGGGGCTCATAACGAATGAATCCGCATGAATGAAGCCCACCAAAGAAAATAAGCTCACTCAGTATTTTAATTTGGATTCTTATTGGGCAACTGAGACCTATTCTTACCGTACATACCCAAATCCGTTACAGCGCAGGAGAAAAATTATGAGTGTGTCAGCTCATAGTCTTCTCATCCAGTGTGCTTGGAAGGTTATTCTGGTAAAGATATCCTTTTCAGTCAGCGCCGTTAGATTTAGCTTTGAGTTCGGGTGTAAGGAAAGAAGGGGGGGGAAGCTCCGTAGGTGTCAATAGCGTCAACAGTTTTTAGTTAAAAGCCGGACGCACAAATTGGATAAACTGTAGGCTGCGTATGTCGCAGTTCCTTTCCCCATCTAACTTCAGGAACGGACAGGATCTAACTGTACGACCTGCAGTAATTGCGGTGATCAGCGTTGCTCTCCGGCAGACACAGCCAGGTGGTCAGTGGTTTGTGGTGTCTTCCATTGGATCGGGTCCCAAATCATTGCTCGTCTCCCGTACGTCCCAAGAAAAAAAAAACCCGGGTTTGCGTTTTTCCGGCTACCTGTTAAGGTGAAGGCGCCGACGAGCTGAACTCAAGGGGAGACACGCGTGTCCCATCATGTGTCAAGTTCACGGGTCTCCATCAATAACCACACGTCGTATACACAAGGTTAAAAAAAGAAGAAGAACAACAAAAAGACATTTATGCAAAAAAAAAAAAAAAAAAAAAAGCTGTGAAATCTCAGAGTCGGTTCCCCTTGGAGTAATAACCTACATATAAAGGCTGTTAAGTGTGATACCGATGCGGAGCGTATGCGCCGTTTATCCTTGCACTCTCACTCCCAGAGCAGAATATCTTGCACTAACTCTGTGTAAACCCATAGGGGGGGTGGTGAAGCACACCACACTGACGCCCCCGACCTTCGTCATTGGACACCGTCTCCCTGTATCAGTCGCGTAGACAAGCTCAGCAGCAACGTGATTGGTCTGAGGTAACGTCACTTAATGCAGACCGGAGGGCTGTCCGCGGTGAGATGCTCTGTGAGGATGCTGCAGGCTGCGGAGATGCTTAACCAAAACCCTGGGGCTGAGGGGGGGAGATGAGGGGAGGAGGGGATGATGATGATGATGAAGAAGAAGAAGAAGAAGAAGAAAGAATCGCTGTCCTCTACCCCTTACTCTATGCATTCTTATATAAAACCACTATGGAGGAGAATAGCATCCACTGTCTCTTTGGGGACACATCAAAAGCATAAAGCTGTTACCTGTTACGTGGTTGTCCGGTAGGCTCCACTAATTGGGTGGGCCATAAAAACGCCATAATTGTGAGGCATGAGAAAAGATGTACTGCGCTAGTTTCTCATACATAAGAGTCACTCAGAATCAAGACAGGCACAGCCAAAATAAATCTTGTTTGAGGATAATTGCACTCCAGACAGAGAAGCCGTTGTCAAAGCACGGGCACCGGGCGCATATTCACACAGTGTCCGAGACACTTGGCACCCCGGCCAGGCAATCATCATCGTTTGTCCGTGAGGATTAACCTAGAGACCAACACCAGCATTTGAGATAAAACCACGCGTAATGGACGCATCACATTTCTTTATTAAGTTTGCTTTCTAGGAGGAAAATTACATTATCTGAATATTAATCTTTATATGGCTTTGGAAATGCCCGTAACCGCAGAATGATCTTACTTGACAAGTTTCAAAGCAATGTGGAGGAACATTTGCAGTGCGTTACACCTAAAATGAAATGTCAGAAATGACACGGGGCATAGAGGCAGATTCTGATATGAATAAAATATAAAAGAGAGTCGGCCACTGGAATCCAACCATCAATTTTTATCTACTGCCATTCAATAATTTGTTAATATCAGTGCAGTAGATTAAAAAGGCACAGCCCACACAGATTGCAACTACGGTTCTCTGCCTGCTCTGCCGTGAGAGGCAAGCTGTTGAGCACAAGCCCTGAACACCCTGCCATGGTAAACACTGCCATCTCCAGGTCGACCTGTGCCACAACACCATGGGCTCCACAGCTCCAAAAACAACCAGAAATAGATTTCTGAACCAAGACTTGGTTCATGGTATTTGACAACTTTCAGTTGGAGAGAAGAGGCAATGACTGACTGAATGAGTGACTTACAGTGACTAAGAGTGAGAGTTTGAATTAATGAAGACAGTGACAGTGAGACAGTAAAAGTTGAGAAATGGTTATGAAAGCGAAGAAAAGGACACGGGACTCAGACTGTTGAGGTGAGAACTAGGCTGCAGATGTCTTCAGAGATGCTGAGAGTCTGAGTTGCTTTCCCGTTAAAGCAGAGTTTTTCCTTGCCACTGTCACCAAGTGCCTGCTAATCGGGAAATGCTGGGTCTCTTTAAATAATACTGTAAAGAGTAAGATCTAGACTTGCTCAGTGTGAAAAGGGCCCTAAGATAACTTCTGTTATGATTTGGCACGATATAAATAAACCTGACTTGACCTGACTTGTCTTATTGCCTGGTCAGCGGTCCATTAGCACAACCAACCTAGTAGTCTGACCTTTCTGCTTCTGGATCTGGTCATCCCTCCTTTGCTGGAAAAACTGAAGGAGCGATCTGTCACTTCAGCTTAAAGTCTGACACCACAGTGCTGGGGAAGAGTGTTAACATAACTGTCTATAATGGTGAAATACTGTCTTGCTCTGCTGGTCGACTGGAGTCATTAAGACCTCAGGAATATGACCTGCTCATTGTGTGTGCGCACACACTTTCTGCCCATGAGATCCTGTGCATTCTCACCCACACAGGCACGCACTGTTGACCAGCAGTAATTTGCAAGAACACTGACATGTCTCTTGCACTTTCATCTGCCACCACCCTCATTCCCTTTAGTTAGTGTCCTGTAATTGATACAATGATGTCACAGTTTCAAAATACAAGACAAGTAAGTTAGCTCATTAGTACAGCAGAGATCCAACAGAAAAGTCTAATTAAGAGGTAATATATCATGACACAAAGCACTGCAATGATAATGCTGCTTTGTCATTTGCTTTTTCGGTCTTAGGAACATGATTTTTAGCTTCTGCAGCCAAAATATATTGCAGCACTACTTGCTCACTCATAGATCCATCCTCGTTGAGCAGTTGAAAGTAGGTGTGGGCGGG
>OMLF01025442.1:15202-27608 GCA_900302615.1 Holocentrus rufus
CATATATATATATATATATATATATATGTGTGTGTGTGTGTGTGTGTGTGTGTGTATATATATATATATATATATATATATATGTGTGTGTATATATATATATATATATATATATATATATATATGTATGTGTGTGTATATATATATATATATATATATATATATATATATGTGTGTATATATATATGTGTGTGTATATATATATATATATATGTATATGTGTGTGTGTGTGTGTGTGTGTGTGTGTATCCTATTCAGATAAAGGAATAGGATATGATTAGTTCTTGTTAAGTAGAATGTGCAAAATAACTTATTTAATGTTTCATTAACTGCGGTTGAATTGTTGATATGCCATCTATCCATTTTCTACCTGATTATCTGGGTCAGCAGCTTCCTGCACCTCCTCCACGGGATCTCTAAGTGCTCCCAGGCCAGCTGGGGGATGTAGTTCCTCCATTGTGCCTGGGTCTACCCCAGTCGGTCGCGCCCGCAGCACCTTTAAAAGGAAGGGCCCATGGGGCATCCTTACCAGCTACCTGATCCTTGTCAACTGGCTTTTCTCAATGTGCTGCAGCAGCGGCTCAATAGCAAGGTCCTCTCGAATCACTGAACTCCTCACCCTATCATGCAGAGTGAAGACAGCCATCCTACAGTGGAACCTCATCTCCGCTGTTTGTACTCACAATCACATTCTTTCGGTCACTACCCAAAGCTCATGACCATAGGTGAGGGTCAGGATGAAGATCGACCGGTGTATGAAGAGCTTTGCTTTGTGACTCAACTCTCTCATAACTCACACCAAGTTGACAGTAGTCAATGCAATTCTCTGTCACTATACACACCATACTGATGCTACAGAAAACACGATCATTACATGTGTTCCTAAAAGGCCCTGTACTCAAGGACTCAAGGTAGATCAATAAAACTGAAGTTCTTTGAGCGAATTATAGTTGAATTATAGTTGACAGCCGATGCACCGATGTCCAGCAGCTTTTTTGATCCCTACCAATTTGTCTATAAACATAAAAAGGGTACAGATGATGCCACCACCATGCATTTGATTTTGAAACATCTTGAATATTCCATAGTTTATGCACGGCTGATGTCTGTATATTTTAGCTGAGCTTTTAATACAATCCTGCCTCATGTTCTTGTAGCGAAGCTAAAACAGATGGGTTTGAACCCATATATTATTCAGCAGTATCACTCATTTCTTGCTAACAGAGCGCAGCAAGTGAGAGTCAACTCCACACTTCATACTCAGATAGAAAGCATCGGAGCCCCAGAAGGATATGTTAGCTCTCCTCTTTTTATAACTCTATATACTAATGATTGTAGAGATGACTGCAGCCAGCTATCCCAACAAATATAATATTACATTTTCAGATGATACATCCATCCTAAACCTGCAGACATGCAACTCCCACATCACACAGCACAGGTCATGATTTTAGACCCCAAATGTATTGGTGTTTGTACTTCCATAGTTATCAAAGATGAAGTCATCAAAAAGGCAACTACAGATACCTGGGAGTCTGGCAGACCACTTTGACTACAACCTACACTGGAATAGCCAAAAGGAGCAAGCGTTCCTCCATATTCTCTTCAAAGACTGTACGTCCGTGTTATGAACAGAAGCATTATGCAGCTCTTTTATTGGTGGACTAATGCTGAATCTATTCTATGTTATTGCATGGTTTATGTCGGTCAAGCTTATAGCCCAACATGTGTGCAGACACACATGTTGGGGAATATCTCTGAAAACCAATTTCTTATAATCCTGCAGCACTAAACTCTTGTAATTTATCGTAATCCTTACACTTATAGTCGCTGTATTTTCTCGGCTACTTATAATAGGAACTCCAGTCCCCCATGACCTTGAACAGGAATATCTGGGTATGGAAAATGGATTGATGCTCATTTAATTAGTAATAACAGTAAAATATCTTAAAAAGTAAGTCTATAAAGAGTTATGAAAGGAAAAAAATGCATAATTTAGATAAAATATTAGACAGGAGAAGAACAGCAGAATTTCAAGTCAGATACATTTGAAAGGCTGCGGCCACTGTGCTAGACTTTGCAATGTGAATATGGGCTGTGTAAATGTAGGTTCTGTTGGTGTTTTTCCAGAATGCACAGCTGGTCAAAATACTGCAATGTGAAACAGTAAGCACAACTTAAGTTATCCAAATCCCAGACAATATCCCATTTCGATCAGATGACAGATATCAAACCACTGGAAAGACTAACACTGGAACAACAACAGCACAAATCAGAATTCTACAAGACAAGGCTTCCCTTACAACGATGTCTGGATAATACATGGAGAAAAAAATGCATGGGTTTGCTCATGACTCATAGACAATACTTTGTGAAATATTATCCCTTAACTGAATATTTACAACACAGAACGACATTTGTCTGTTTTGATGATGTTTTGGTCTTGTGAAATGACCCTTCTCGTTCTGTCTATAGATTCAGTTTTTAAATAAAAGCTAAATGAATTTCAATTAAAAGAAAGAAAAAAGACAAATATCCTCTTAAAAGAAACAATAACGATAACAGATACTCAGTTTTACTCTGCCCACCTCCAGTCTTGTAACAGCTGACTCATAGTGAAAAGTGGTGCTAGTTGCTACGGCTACTTCTGATGACATTCGCCTTTGGTGATAAGCTTGCTCATCTAGACGTTAACTCGAGTTAGATGTATAAGGGAAGAAATAAAATGGCAACAAAGAGACCTCTCTTCTCACATCTCTCTCTTCTGCACTGCCAAAGAGTCCCCACAGTGTGTCTTCCACGTGGAAACGGAAAACAGCTATTTTCCACTGTGGCTAGCTGATTTTTTTTTTTTCCTTACTTCACTCTGTGCATCAGCTTTATTTGTTTCTTGTCATTCAATATCAGCGACAAGCCTCTGCAATCGCTGATGAAAATTTAGGCCTTTTCCCTTGAAGCCCTTTTGCAAGAGAACGACTTCTCACAAGAGTGGTAATGACCCAGTGGATAATTGGTATCACAACATCAGACGAGCTCTGGATCCTGAATACCAATCAGAGACACTAATCAGGCCATACAAACGCAGAAATGTATATACTGTATAATGGGTCACGTCTTTGGATAGGAAATGCTATTCATATTATTCAGAGGAAAATATTCAGTGGAATCACAAAGTTGAATTTGCACTATGAGCCGGTCCTGTATCACATAACACGGTAAGCTAAAGCGATGTTTCAGAAAGATAGCAAATAAATTATGCTCAAGACGATCTCATATTTATCATATTATATGCAATCAAATATAGACAAGATATCTCTTATTAACCCCTGTCATAAACGTCTCAAGACATCATTTAATGCACAATCACATCTGTTTTCCTCTTGTCAGCTGGCATTTGAGAGCTCTTATGCAGTTCATAAACCCCCTTTCAACATGTGATTGAAGTCTTGTGTGATCGGAGGAGATATACCTGGTGGATCGTGTTTCAAGATGGCAAAAGTACGAAATACCCCTTTTAAGCCATCGCTCCTCTGTCTTCCTACCTCCTCTCCACTCTCACGGTAATTCACTGTCGCCTCTTGCTGTCCCTCTCTCCTCATTTTTTCTTCTCCCTGACACATTTGAATCACATATCACTTTCTAGACGGTGCACTGGAAAAGGTCAAACATTCCTCCCCATTTTCTTTTCTTACTGATGTGAAAAGGAAGCCTGTCTGCAGTGGCTGAAATAGATCCTAGTCAAAGATTACTGCGATCCACGGAAGAAAGTTGAGCAAGATCTTCTCTGTCCAATGTACGGGTTGATTTGTCCTTGCAATATGAAAGGATATCAAGCCATATGATACTTGAGATGCACTCCAACACCAATACTTGTAAAGTTTCCGTCAGACTTTCATATGACTTTCAGAGTTACAGAGGTTTTACAAGGTCTGCATTTAAAATTCTAGTTAGTTCGACAGAGTATCAAAATGTGTCTAAGGGAACTGTGATTAGTTTAATCAGTGTTTCCTTCTCTCTCTTCCTCTTCCTCTCTCTCTCTCTCACACACACACACACACACACACACACACACAATCTGTGCATACAATATAATTAACTGATTGACATGCTTAAATGTAAGAGCCCACCAGTCACCAGCTTTGAACAGTGTGTTTATTTATGCCCTGAAGAGGACTATTTTTGAATAACTGACAAGCAATAAAGCACCTCTTCCTCAGAGATGAGCTAGCAGATATATATTTGTTGAGTATATAAAGCTGCAAAATTTCAAAAACAGAGGCAGCAGTTAAGTGAGTTGAGTCCATTGTACAGGAATATCTTTCTCAAGCAGGGCTGTATTACAAATATTAATGCAGAGAACAGGATCTGGAACTGCAGAGTGATATCGCCCATATTTTTTATAAATGTCTGGACCAACCCCATTAATCTAGTGCACCTTTAACTCCTTTATCTCTAATTTACAGCACTTTTGAGACACATAATTATGACTCCCTGGCAGTGCAGACAGCTGGTGTCAAGGGGGAAGATGGCAGGCAAATGCCTACATTTATTCTGAGACCCCAATGTGTCATACTAAAGGTCAAACTTCTGCATGGCTATAACAGTATTTGTCATACATTATCCAAAGCAACTTCACATTTACTGAGAGGATGTGGCTGATTGGCAATTTGCACAGTTACTGGACTACAAGCTTCCTGACTGCACAGAAATGTACCACAGATGCAGTTATCAGGCTAGGAGATGTTTAAGTGAATTTCAACAGGAAAGCATCTAGCCAGCGTTTTTTTTTTTTTTTTTTCCCTAGCGAAGTCATAGAATCCTACATAAAATCATTCAACATGTCTCCTGTCACTCAGCTTTTAAGCTTTTATCCACTCAGTCTAGCTTGCAGCATGAGTTCCTCATTTTTCACCACCCACTGATCCACCAAATCAGAATTAGGCAAATATCTGCCGTATAGAGAGGGCAGTTTAACAGCTAATAAATATTACTTTGGCATAATATGCACCGTTTTCCTCTTTATTGGCTTAAGTATCCTTGGTACATGCAGTTCTAATGTGTTTCTTTATTGAGTTCACATTCAAAAAGATTTTTCTTACAAGAGTTAAGTAGTTGAGGCACAATGTAGTCTACAATAACAGTTCTGCTTGGTTAAAATATTACTCTTTGTCCATAGATTACATGTTGCAAGGCATGTTTTTAATGAATTTAACCATAAAGAGGTTATTGCATTTAAATATCTGCAACACTGTAGCTGTGGAGCTGTACAATATACTTGAATTTGTTTTTGCACATTTTTAAACATGCATTACATTGTTAGGGAAACTCACTTCTTCTGTATTCTTTTTTAATTAGTATTTTATTCATTTGTTTTGACTTTTCATTTATTCAGCACGAAGTTGATTATTTGTAATATATGGGTATTCATGTAATAATATACACTGTGGTATAAAGTCACTTGAAAGTTGTACATTTCAAAGTGGTGCATTTACGGTTCAATTAAGATTGCTTTAAGTTTGGCTATAAAGCCCTAAAACACACCTCATCTCATGCCAAAATAATTACAGGTATTTTTCTAAATAAATGAAATATAACAAAACAGATGGAACAGTCAAGAGTGGCAGTCAAATCCCGAGGAAACCGTGATAAACATGTTCGAAGAAAAAGATACAATATAAATCTAACATCTCTCCTGGGTAGTTTCTGTGTATGTAATGTTGATATAATACCCATATAATCTTCTTGTTCTCTATAATGTTCCTTAAAATGTGTAGTTTCTTCTGTGGCTTATGACATGCAACATGTGTACTGAAATAATGGGCTTACAAGGTGTCCTCATTTGTATCAGTTATGTGTTTAAGTAACTTTATTACACCAACACAATGCCAGCTATTCTTGAGATAACAGAGTACACAAGTCTTCTACCAACTGTTGGTAACTGCATTCAACAAAGACATGAAGAGTGAACCATCTGTTGAACGCCACTTTCCAGATAATAAAACCACCCTGCACATGTACAGTCATCGTTAAAGCTGCACTAGGCACGATTTGTCTGTGAAAATATAGCCTTCTTATCAGTCGTAATCACAAACTGGAGCTATAAAATAGAGAAGCACGGAGCATCCCAGCGCTGCTAATTGAAAACGCTGCAGATTTGTCCTAAATGCCCAGATGAAATTCTGGTGTCAAGTGTGGTCACTGTTGGGAATTTTTTCTCAATCCAGAAGGGGTGATGAATTAAACCTGAACACCAAAATACAAAAGCGTCTCCTGAAGAGCAGAGAAAGCTGGACGGCACAGCACAACACATTTTTGACTGAATCTTGATTTGATTTGATCATTAATAACCAAAACGTACTGCACTTGATTAAGAACAATCAAGGATAAAACACAAAAAAAGCAGCAGTGATTCCTTCAGTTTTGCTATTTTTCCCTTAGTAATGGTATTTTTAAAAGCCTATATTCAAAACTGTTTAATCTTTCACTGTAGCATATGTCACAATACACTGGTTTTGCTTTGAATTTTACATTCGTCTGAAAGTAGTGGTTTTATGTTTGTTTTATATTGGATAATGCATTCTGGGACAGCAGAATTTACTGTGGAGCCTGGCAGTGTCATTTGTCTGATTTATAAGCCCTCTATGTAATGCCTTATCTCTTTCTAAGAGAAGAAATAGCTTCATCAAATACAGTCTATATTAATATAATATAATATAATATAATATGACTGTATTGCTCTTACTTAGATGAGGTGAATTATTTTAGATATGTTTTGATGAACTGGATCATGCACATCAGAAAATAAGTTTATATAGCTAAGAAATTATCTCACTTTGCAGGTTAATTCAGTGTAAGTTGACAGAAATTGTTTCTTTTGTGTGTCTTGCTGGGTGTTAACTCGTGCCAATAATTTACATCTGTTGAGGAAATGGTAGGTGACTCTACCACACATCATTTCACTGGCAACACAGGCTTTTAGCATTCAAATCACTGCCCAGAGTGATAAGGTATTATCAGATGACAACATACAATTTATGTTCAGCAAATGAGACACAGAATGGAAAATGTCACCGTCCCCCATAGCTACATTTCCAAAAGAACAGATTCAGCTGAGAAAATAATGTCATGTGTTGTTGGCATTAATTTTGGCAGGTTATATCCATGCAAAAACTGCCAATAATTTTATCTGCACTATGAATACAGGGTACAATGCCATGTGACTGACGACTCCTATGGCACTTAAAGGATAATGCATGCTCTTTTCATTTGAGATGGAAGAGGAATGCATGGTCTCATTCTCAGTCAACAGCCCTGTGTAGCACCTCTATGAAACAAATGCAATGCAGCAGCCATATCTTCAAAATGTCATGAGAGACAGGTACAGTATCTAAGACATGGCCTCATGCAATATTGGTGCTAGCTATTGATTTTTTTTTCTGTGTGTAACCAAATTCATAGATGTACACAACAATGGTAGGATGCACAGTATTTGCACTGTCTGTATAGATTTTTATCAAATTCAAATGGATCTGCCATATAGTGACTTGGCTCCTTCATGTAATGTAGATATGCTTATCTTACATGGTGTATGGTTGGACTAATAGTTGAGGGACCAAACCACATGTTCAGGAGTAGGAGTTAACACAAGTAATATTTTCAGTCTTGGCACCATTATAGGTCTGAGTGTTGCTCTATTCTGCTTCCAGGAAAGGTCACTGAATACCATTTATTCAATTTCATACATAATAGATACTTAATATTAACTTGTATCCACTGCTTTTAGTAACCCCTATCAGGTACCGCAACTGGTGCAGGCCTCTGGAAGTGAAATCGCACTTGAGTGGTGGTGTAGTATCATTGGGTTTGAATACTATTGTTTCACTGCACACATGGTAAGCTGAGTGGGTATCTTGCATTGTTGCTTTTCTTGTTTCCTTTTGATAGAATCCTCATGCATTTTTGCTCTGTTTTGGTGGATTCTATTGCTGTTTTGCTTTAATTTCCTTCCTTTGCAGATTTTAATTTGACAGATGAGAATGGCAAATAAAACTACTTTGCTAATAGGAATATGACCCACAAAGACTATTGTGCTTTATGAGTTAGTAGTCCAATTCACAGGACCAAGTAGACCTGTGAATGCAACGTTGTAATCGTTTCTGGATGGGTATCCCCCAATCCACTTATTGGGGGGATTATGTAATCTCTTACCCTCTATGGGTTACACATACAACCATCAGAAAATTTGAACTACAACTGATGATGATGAATAACCTCACCTGTTCCCTGAGTTTGACATATCTGTTGGTGTTTGCGTCAATGTTTCTCCAACATACACACACCTGCCAACACTCCAACGCCACCTCCGATTTTGTTGTTTCTCCAGGGGAACTCCTGTAAATTTGCATGGACCTGAGACTTTTTTATGAATAATAATCATCCATGGATCCATAAGTTTTGTATGTTTGTCTGACATTACCCACGTTGCCAGATTGTTTATGAAACACAATCTACACACGCAATCGACACACTACATACAATTTCAACCCATCTGTCACTGCAACCTGGCAGCCCACAACCAGTCAAGGGGCGTGTGTGCAGCTGCTCTGTGAGAAGGCGGGCGGGCCAGTTGAATGCTGAATGAATTAGCTAGCTAACTTAGCTGTTGTCAAAATGTCAGGACAGGACAGTGTTCCATCTAAAAAAAAAAAGCAAAAAGAAAAACAAAAGAAAACAAATACAGCTGAAAATGTATAGAGTGGGACTGAACAGTTTCCATTTATATCTGCTGTTAACATAAATTGATGTGTTTTGTACCACCACAGCATTAAACTCGTGTTTCACTGATAAATTGATGTTTTGTCATAACATATATGTGAAGATAAATTATGAATAAAAATATAAAGAAACCTGGTTAGACAACTATGACACCTGTTCCACATCAACAAATACCGTACTGTACAAATCCATATGTGATGCATATTATTGTTGTTTTTGCACTCTATATATATTTCAGCCTGATTCATAAGCTGTATATTGCAAGCACAGTACTCAAATTATAACAATTTCATTCGCAACACAGTTGTTGCAACACACATAGACTAAGGGGAGGGGGTGATTCCTTATCAGCTCCTGACACCCAGTTCAGGGCATCAGGAACTGCACTTGGTTTCAGGTTTTTCTCTGACCCGGTGTCGAGCTGTGTTGTTTTTTCAAACTGTTTCCCAGACTTGGACTGGTCCTGTACATAATCTGTACATTGCATGCATGTTACTCAACTGCCTGTATAGTACTCATGTGTTTTAACTTATTTCCATACGTGATGCACACTACTGCTGTATGCAGTACAACACATATGCACCTTATGCATATTGCTTGTATATTGTGTACTGTTCTGCAAATAACTTAAAGTACATTGTCTGTATATTGTATTGCTGAGAGCCACCAACAGCCAAAGCCGAATTCCTTGTGTGTGTCATAATACTTGGCCAATAAATCCGATTCTGATTCTGATTTATTTACATATTTATTTACTATCCCCACCCCTGAAAATCCTCCCCAATATTGAAACCTAAATGTTGGCAGGCATGCGTATATTTCTGTGTGGTGTGTCCATTTCAAGGCTGAAGATGAATCTCTGTTCTCCAGTTGTGTTGTCAAGGTGGTTCTCTGAATAATGTTTTAGGCTTGTAAGTCTTTTCACTCTGCATAATAAAAAGGTAAATACCTACTTTAATGATCTGGGCAGATCAATTCAAATCACAGCAGAAAGATAAGATTGACTCTTGAAATTTCACAGTTAACATAGAGGTCCTGAAAATGAAATCAGAATAAAGAATTTGTTTTTTCATCTTTTTGCCTGAGGACAACTGTGTTGGTCTGCCCATCCATCTGTCCATTCAACACTTCACTCCAAGGCAACATCTGAAAATCTCTTAGATGGATTGCCTAGAATTCAGTGAGCACATTGATGCTTCCCAGAGGATGAACCCTGTCATTTTAAATGAATATGTCCCTTACATCTAGTGCCACCATCAGGCAAAGATTTGGCTTTTTTGTCCCAACATCTATTGGGCAGATTACCATGAAATTTGGTGAGCACATTTACCCAAAGCATGAATCTTGTGAATTTTGGTTATCTTTTCCTTTAGACCACACTTTAGCCAAAGTGTCAAATTTGATATTTCAAAATCTATTGGGAGATGTTCATGAGATTCTGAGGGCAAATTCATGCCTCTCAGAGCATGGCCCCGGCTTATGTTGGTGACCTCATGATCTTGCATCACCCTCACAAAATACAATTGGTGGATTGGAATGCTACATGGTGAGGGCATTCATACTGCCAAAGGAAGTGTGAATCGTGAAAGTATGAATCTTTATTTTGGTGACACTGTGACTGTTCCTGCAGCAGCACCTTTTGGCCAATTTTCCACCTTTTGTCAAATTTGACATCTTAAAATATTTTGCACATATTTCCATAAAATGTGATTAGCACATGGATGCTACCAACAGCATGCAGTATGTCAGTTTTGGTGTCACCATAACCTGTTCTGTAGAACCAAGACCACAATGTCAAATTGACATTTTATAGTCTATTTTATGGTTTGCCATTACATTTGGCAAGCACATTCATGCTACCCAGAGCATGCAAAAATAGGAGAAAAAATGCCGTGTCCTTTAGGCTTACTGAATTAGAAACAATGACATTTTTATTTTCATCTATACAGCACCAGCTTTGAATGGTGCTATATAAGTAAAGTTGATGTCTTTACTTAATGTCTTACTGCTTTTTTCCTTACTTCCACACATGGTCAATTATATGAGAGGACTTGACCACACCAGGTTAGGTGATGTGGTTAATTCTTTAAGACACAACAGCTGTGCACTGGCCAGTTGTGCATTGGTCCAAAACATGCCCTATATAAGGGATGCCATAGCTTTAGGCATGGCATTATAAATTTAATGTGATGGGAATACATCTCAATGCAGCTATTCAAAGAATGGTTGGCTTAAAACCTTATACATTTGAATTTCTTCACTTTAGCTTTTGAGGAGCATTGTATAGTTGTATAGAAGAATATAGCAGCACATCATCCTATAAACTGTTTAAGAGGACAAAAATTGTTGGAAAATCTTAAGGTATATTGTTCCCATGTAGCCTGTAGTCCTTTTAAAGAATGTGTTTGACATCAGACACCATTTGGATACCCCAATATAGAAGATGTCTAGCCTAGATAGAGTGGCGACCAACTACTGTTACTTCAATAAAAATGGATATCCCCAGTCTGTGAATATGGAAAAAAATCTATCTATCTATCTAAAGTTGTATATCTTGAATATAAAGTTGTATGTTTGAAATAATAACTTGCAGTATTGTTTCCAAGCAATCATGACATACCTGTAGCCAGGTTCTGAGTTTTTGTGTGTCACATTTAAATTTTAGCACCATGTGACAGAGATGGCAGGAACAGAAATAAAGCACACAAATTTACTTGAAGAGTTTAGGCCACTTCTCGTAAAACCACCAACAGATCCTTTAGCATTCAAATTATAATCATTATAGTCACAGAAGTACTATATTCAGTTTGGTAGACCAAGTTTATAAAGAATCAATATTTCACATAACTGTTCATTACATGGTCCCTTTAAGATAAGCTCTGTAGTACCAAGACTGCAAGAAGTAGAAACATCTTGGGCGTTAGCACAGTAAAGAATCTTCAGAGCAAAGGCAGTTATGAACACGAAAGTTTGCAAGAAGTATTAAAAACTGCAGAACAGAATAAAGTTATTAGAGAATTTACCAGTACATTTCTGAAGGGGAGCAATATTGGAAACAAGAGTATGAACTAAGAGCTAAGTTTATGCATGATACTAGGTCTATCAGTAGGTCATTCCATAACCCATAACCATAGCTAATCATACCAGGATGTTAGCAAGAGCGTCATGACTTTGAGGAGGGCATGGGGACAGACCAAGAGAAAATAGCTGCAGTAAAGAAATAGCAAGTCACCTCTACTGTGAATGAGCCCCTTTCTTGGGTTCTGTAGTTATTACAGGAGATCCATAAAGGGTTTCTCCAAATTGTTGGATTGTGCAGGTATGACCTGTGACAGAAAAGGTAGCCCTACCTACACCAAGTTGTGTGGAAGGCTCACCTCTGTCTATGCAAATCTTTTTTTTTTTTTTTTTTATTGTGTTGTTGTTATTGTAATGTTATTTCTTCTGACCTGCCAGGGACTGCAGATGGAAAGTAGCCGTTGGCTAATTCTGGCATATTTACATTAATGTTCATTAATATGCATTGTCCCTTTTAAATAAATAAATAAAATAAATAAATAAATATATAATCTATATGGAACTGATAATTTGATGGAACTTAATCAATACTGGAATAATGCTATGACCAACC
>OMLF01025442.1:34306-87726 GCA_900302615.1 Holocentrus rufus
AAATTGGATAATAACTGTATGAGTTATGCTGTACATACACAAACACAAACAAACAAACAAACACACACACACACACACAGGACTGAAAACAATACCTCCATGTATACTACCACATGCAATTGGGTGTAATAATAAAAAGCTGTCAGGACAATCATTAATTTAATAATTGTTCTTTGCATATTATCTTAGTGTATTGTTGTCTGTGATGTGTTGTATACTAATTTTATAATATTTATAATTTTATATAAAGAATACTCAAAAGACAAAGCTCTATAGTAGCTGCATGAACAAGAGATGTAGGTTGCAAACAGATGTGCATATTCTAAACGAGTGTAAAGTTCACTGTAAAGCATGTTTTAATATATACTGAGAGCTTTAACTCCCCTCCACATGAATATTGCCACTGTGCTCTCAAAACCATTTCTGCTCTCATCAGATACTGCAGGGTGAACTCTAAAGTGTTACAAACCCAGCGATATTTGAGGAAAAACACGATACTTTTATGTGTATTATTAGACCTCATCTATAACAAGTTGTAGAGGTGAATGCTGGGTATAAATTTTGTTGCTATTACAATTAAATTCCCCTTTCCCCTTTCATTCAGTATAAATGCTTGATATCAAACTGTGCAATAAAAAAAAGAAAAGAATCAAAAGCTGCTGTTTATAAAAGGATTGAGAGAGCAGGGATCTTCAGTAATGGGAAGTTGAGCAGTGTGTGTCTTATCAAGAGCAGGAAGAGGACTGGGGCAGAGCACTGGTGGGGTGAGAATTACAGCCCTTTTCCAGTATCACTTTGTGCTGCATCTTCAAACCATATTCACACGTTCAGGAAATGTTTCCGTTATGAGCAGAAAGGTTCAGGATACAGATCTTGGAACTAAATTTGGTTCCCACTTAGCAGGAAGCATCGTTAATGAGTACCAGGAATTTTGATTAAGGCCAGCAAGGCGGAGCTAGAAGACAGCTTAATGACATCATGCATTGTAATATAATACTAGCATGACCATGACTGCCACTGACCCCACCTTTGGACTAGTTTTGATTTGCACAGCATGTATGGTTCTGCACTTTTAATAAATTCTTTCTTCATGATTGTGTTGTTTTTGTCTGTTTTGTTTGTCTGTTGTAATACCGTGTATAACAGCAGACAGGCAAGCACAACATTAATGTGTTAAAATGCTTTAAGCATATCTAATATTCACGTAATAGCAAGAAGTGATGAAAAACAATGTTGTCTTTACACAGTGTAGCTGCATAAAGCCAGATCTGTCCCGGCTAAAAATTAAGATGACATGCTGGGTAAGGTGGATAAAGAAGCTCTGTAATGGCATATTTAGTCATGACAACTGTGTAAAGACCTGATTTTTTGTGGTGTTGTCTATTGTTTACAGCATTGCTTTGCTTCTAATGTCCAAAGCATTTGTGTAGCTTTTGTGTGTTTGTCACTTCCAGACCTTACAATCCTTCAAGTGTAATAGAAACAGAAATTGGGAAGCCCTCCCTGGACCCACATATTTCCATGGAATATTAGAGGCTCAGAAAAAAAAAGATAATTTGTGGTAAGATGGAAATATTTATTGATTTTTAGCATTTTAGTCTGTATTTCACGGTAGAGAGAGGCAGGAAAGATTGGGAGAGAGGAGATATATCATCGACAATGGTCTCAGGCTGCATTCAAGCCCACGGGAGCTCATGCATGTGCAATATTCGATCCTTTGCAAAAACATCTTTGTTTCAGGGAATTCTTCATTTTTATTTATTTCATCATTCTTAAGGTGTGAATTTCTCAACACTTGAAATTTTCCACCAAAAAGATGAAACGGCTCAACTCTTGAGAGGTTTTTAACCACACAAGCGTGATATTACACTCTACAATATCTTTTTGAATTTGGTCGGACTGGCCATAGCAAAGAATTTTGCAACTCATAATAACCACTGTTGAAACCCATCTGGTACTAACCTGGCTTTCAACCAGACTGACATTCAGCAAAGTGGGTGAGCAGCTTCCAGCACCC
Organism: Holocentrus rufus; assembly: GCA_900302615.1. Lineage (NCBI taxonomy): Eukaryota > Metazoa > Chordata > Actinopteri > Holocentriformes > Holocentridae > Holocentrus > Holocentrus rufus. The sequence goes on from OMLF01025442.1 coordinate 36,324, forward strand.
AACCACCTGTTTGGTTTTCCGTCGAGAAGGCTAAATATATGAAAGTTATTTGTTTTGCCAAACGGCTTGCAGATGTGGACGCGTTCATAGAAAAAAGATGAAGGGGAAGCTGGTATTGACTCACATCAAGGATCACTTTGCGAGAACTACACGCAATCCATTATCGACCTGTGCCTTGAACTAGCAAATTCTACCCAGGCTTTCTAGTCTACTGAGGGTAAATTGTATTCCCAGCTTAATGATTATGAAAACAGAAAAGAAATAATCTCTGGGTTGTTGTATTTCCGGAGGGAGACAAATGCAAGGACACAGTTGTTTTCCTTTGAAAACTGTCTGCCTGAAATCTTTGGGCTCCCAGATGTGAAACAGAGAGAGCACATCTCACCTCACAGAGACAACCAACTGAGTGAGGGAAGCCAAGACACTTTGTCCCACTTCACCACAGAGACACCCTGAATATTCTGGAAACAGCAAGGAAAATACTGGCCTCGTATACAATAAAGTGAGAATTATGATATTCCCAGACATGTTATACCCCCTTCACAAGAAGTGGATGGTTTTCAATGCCCTGCAGAGGCCCCTAAAACACGTGGGAGTGAAATATGGGATGCTCTATCCAGCCATTTTCAGGGTAGAGATGCACTCCGGTGAGACCAAGAGTCTGTTGAGACTGCAAACTCATTTCTCTGGAGAGAATATCCAATTGCCTTCTAACATGCCCAATCTATTTGTAGGAACCCTTTAAGCCAAGAGTTAGTAGTGTGTTCCACTGTGCAGTATGTTGATTTTGTAAAAGAAAAATGCTCGTATCTATACTACCTCAGCAAAAAATTCTGGGTATGCTGCTGGATGTTATTAGATATACTGAAATGTTCTATAGTGCCCAGCTGTTGCATACCCTCTGTTGCAGTGTACCAATTACAGTGGTGTACAAGAGGTTGATATGATTTACAAGGACGACCAAAGTAGTTATATATATAGTCCACTATGTAGTTTATGTGCCATAAAAAATATTGAAGTGCTTAGTGTTTTCAGAATAGTGTGTCACTGTTGAAAATGCACCGCATTCTTCGGCTTTTATTCTGCTTTCGTGTTAGTCTGCCTCTCAAAGTCTGCCTGGTGAGTCTGGGTGGGTTTCCCCGCTTCTCGTTGTGCCGCTCTCCCCCTTGCAGAGGAAAGGAGAACTTAATTTATCATTTCACGTAGCATTAATAAATTGATATACTGTTTGAAACCAATCTAATCTGTTGATCTATGATATGTTTGCTGGTTTAAAGTCGTGAATCTTCGTCCAACTAGGCACCACTGTCTTTTCATGAAAATAGCTTTAATTATTTTTTCTAAATGTGTTAGACTTGAAACATTTGACAGTTCATAACATTTAACTCTCGCTTGTGAGGAGAGGACAATGAGTTTATTTTGTGACAGTATTCAAGTGCTATTAGATAACCAAAAGTGACTGAAACGAACAAATTTCATGACAGATGTACAACATAACTACCAACTGACCACATCAAATAATGCAGGGAGTCAGGTTGGTTAATAGTTGCTATTATTTACTTATTTGACAAATGTAAAATTCATGTATATCTGATCAGTAGCCTCTATTGATGTCCATCTTTGTGCTGCATGTACAGTGACCACAACATGGTATTTGCTTTGATGAATGAATCAAGGCGAGTGAAAATATGTAGCATGAAAAGAAAAACCTCGGACTAGGATTGTATGAACTGCTGATAATGTAGGCTTACATAGCCAAAATAACAAAGAATTATGAAAAATATATAGAGCTCTAAATTATTTATCATGCTACTATAAAGGTATGCTAATTTTGATTTTCATCTGTTGTTTTATGGTGCGGCCTGGTGAAGTACTGTATACTGCAATCTGAACAGTTGACTAGGAATCATATACTGAATCGCCACTTGAGTGCACAGTATGGAGTATATACTGCTTGGTATGAATGATGCAGTAAGTTAATATCTGGTGCTGAACTCCAGCATTGGACTACTGGGAAGGAAGCTGCTAGGAATTCTGGGTCCCATCACAACATACAGTACCGCTGACGTTGCTCTATCAAGGCTGATTTGGGAGGCATACAAGAGTATTTCTCTTTCAACCGGCTGCCTTGTTGAATTTTACACCACACAACTGTCACTGAGGGAGGTTGGGGCTGGGAGAATCTGTACAGTTATAACGAACACGGCATCCAACCCATATGACCACATGGGTCGACGGTTGCTACTCTCTAATAGGACCCACGGAATACAAACACACTGATGGTTTCTTAAAGCCACAGTGCACATGTGCAACTCTCAAAGCAGTTGTGTTTAGGCACCAAAACTATTTGGTTAAATTTAGGAAATGTTAGGTTAAGGATTCGTCATCATGGTCACACAGAAACAAAAACGAAACCTAAACACCTGGAAACGAACACCAGTCTCACTTCACTTGGGACTCGAACACAGGTGAAAGTCCCATGTTTTGTCAACCCATCCGCCACCCGGACCTCCTCCATACGCGGACTTTGTTGATCTTTCCTCCACTTCACTTACCACCGGAAATTTAGGAAACATTCATGTGGGTCGTATTATAGGATAGGAACTAACACCATGTAGGGGCGTTGTTCGTGGGAGGACGCTCAGGTTATAACAGGTGAAAGGGCCTCTGTTTTTTTTTTGTTTTTGGCTCTTTTGTTTTGTTTGTTTTTAAAGGAGTTTTGTTATGTCTGTAAAAACACTGAGCTGAATACAATGAACAACAAGAAGCCAAATAGGGAATGAACATATGAGAAGCTCATCCCTCCATCGTGCCTACTCAACTACTAGACAGATTGTATGTTCGAGTAAAAATCTCATGTAGTATAATGTTGGTGAAAAATCATGTTACTGCACTCATTCAATCTCTGAGGGAAATCTTTTTCTTTCAGTGTTTCAAACGTTGAAAATAAACAACCTCCTTCTGTTGCTGTCAAAGCTTGTTCATCAGGCGGGAGTGAATCTGCTGGGACATTTTAGCTTACTGAGAATGAAGCATTTTTCACAGTTAAAATTCCACTGAAACAACACAACATCAACATTAGCTACAGCTGTATAGTCTGAAAAGAAACCTAACTGTAAATTCATCTTTCTGTACAACGATCTGTCTTTTGCTCTCTTCCCTTTCCTGTTTTTGTCTTACACTTAGATTTTGAAGATCACACTGATGCCAGCACTTTTGCCAGTGTATTCCTTATATTTGTATCTTGTATCTATTGTATTCTATCTACTGTACCTAAGTCGAGAGTTTTGGCCACAATAATACATCACAATTCCAAAGCAAATTGTTTAAATGGTTATATTAAAATAGTAATCAACTCTTTATTTTTGTTTGATAACATAAAACAGTGATGAAACCTACATCCAGTCCATGAAAACTTTTACATTTGCTGTTCCAAACACTTGCTGTCAAGTAGGACATTCCTGGAAATCCACTGCCACTCAGGAATAAAAATTGTCTGTTGTTTATTGGGCACAATTATGAATCCCACTGGAGTTCTGAGCATGGATAAAGTTAAGGTTATGGTTGGGTGAGGATTTTTCTTGGGATACGCCCACATTGTTAAAGTTACAGAAGGGTGAGGGTTGATGCCAAGCCTGTTTTAGCAAAATTGCAACACACCAACACATTTTATGACCATTCACAGCCCTTGTGGGCATATCTTTCCCAGAACTCTGATGGGATCCATAATAACATGTTTTCTGCAGCAACAATACTGGTTTGTTGGAAATAAAAGAGTATTTGAACTGGGTTGCTACCATGAGCAGTGATACATACCACAGCTAAATAGACAACAAAAACTGCACACACTCAAATTTCATCAAAAGAGAATCCAAGCAAAAGACACACAATCACTCAGAGGAAGGCAAACATGCTAAAAATGAACCTAATCATCCTAAAGCCACAAGTGGAGTGAACGTTGACCCTGCTCTCCAAAAAGGAAAAGCATTCAAGGACGAGAGGGGATGATGCATACGTGACTCTTTTAGACTGGTGGGCTTTGCTGTTGTTTAGCTAGAGTCAAGACTGAGTGTCTTTATTTTAATGCTGAGGGCAGCAGTGACACCTCCAAGTAAGCGTATAATTAGAATAGGGGTAAGGCATCTATGGTGGCAAATAGGTTGGGGCTGATTTGGAGAGGGACAAGATGAAGTTGGCAACTCATGATGCAAACACCGAAGGTTCGCAGTAATTGTGATTCACTCAACTACGAATAAGGATCAGCACATAATCGTTACTGGTACCAGATCGATATTAACTCAGCATCTGTGAAATGGAAGAGTATTAAAATCTAGAAAGTGTTTCCTTGTGACAAAGGCTAGCAACGGTCTTGCTACAATAGTAACTGGACTTTGATGCCATTACCAAGGTAATTTAGGGTGACTAGATACATCAGGTACAATCTCCTCAATCGGTGCTTTGTCGCTGTCAGCGCCGATCTTGGCAACACGTGAAGTTGTTTGTGGTATAGGGAGCAAACCGAGGGGAGGTCATAGGCCGTGATTTTAGATGCTTTTTTATCGACTCTCTCAAGTTGCTTCCTGGTGCTGCTGTCAGTGTTCCCATACCAGACTGTTACTGAGGATCAAGGATGCTTTGGATGATGGCGGTGTAGAATTGCACCAGCAGGTGTTGTTTGATGTTGCACTTTCAGAGTTGATGGAAGAAGTATAGACAATGTTGGGCCTTTTTGATTATGGTGTTGGTGTTGATGTCCCATTTTAGGTTGCTATTCATGTAGGTGCCAAGGAATTTGAAGGAGTCGGTCAGGGTTATGGGAAGGCCAATCATGATGATAGTGGTTTTGGGGAATTTTTAAAAAAACGTTTTTTCTGAAGTCAATGGCAATCTACATCGTTTTGGAGGTGTTGAGTAGAAGGTCGTTTTTAAAGCACAAGGCCATTGCCCTGTCTACGTCTTGCCAGTATGCCGTCTCATCATTGTCTGAGATGAGGCCAGCTATGGTCGTGTGATATGCTTATTGGAAAATTTTGACTGAGGCTGGTTATCTTGGCAGTTTGGGATCTGTTCTTGAGAAAGCCCCAAAATTGATAGTTAATGACAAGCAAATTCATAGAGACCCACTTGAAGGGATATGGTGGATTTCAGATCATCCAAGACCAGGTTCTCCAATGCTTTCATGACCACTGATGTTCACGCAGCAGGCATATAGTCATTGAAGCAGGTTATTTTAATGGATTTTGGGACTGGGATGATTGTGGTTTGCTTGAAGCACTGGGGAACTGAGCACTGGTGTAGGGATGTGTTGAATATGTCAGTGAATACTGGGGACAGTTGATCTGCACAGCAGCTGAGAACAACTGGGGAGAGATTACTAGGCCCTGCTGCCTTTTTTATTGCACTTTTTGAAGAAAGCTCTCAACTTGTCCTCATGGATGGTGAAAGGAGATGGGAGAGCGGGAGGCTGAGGTTGGTGGCAAGAAGGGATACCAGCTTTTTCACTCTGCAATAATCACAAATAAAGTTGATTGATAACAAGATTGAAAGCTCTGTCCGAATCCTATAAAAACTCTGATGCTGTGCGGGCAGAACCAGTGATTTTCTCCAGTGATTTTCTCCCAACAAGTTTGCCTTTTGCTAAAAAACTGTTTACATTTCAGGCCATATATTTCTGTTATTTGTCTTTCACAGCTGCAAGGTGGTGCACATGAGCACAAATCAAGCACATATTGCAGACAGTAGCTTTTTATGCATATTGGCCATGATTATGTAGGGTGCCTTAGGACAGAGGAATAATGAATAAAGAAACAGCATGATTTTAGTATTGTTGGACTACAGAATTTCATAAGACGAACTCTATCCTTCCTGTGAAGGTGATTTTTAGTCCTTCCTTTTATGTCCTACCCCTCAGGATTTCACCAAGGTGAAATTGTTAATTTTAGGGCAGAGTAGTTCTGTTTGATACCCTCTTTGCTTATTTATTCAAAATGTTTTGAAGTAGTTTTATAAAAGTTCATTCGTTGTGTTTACAATGAATACTCAACATTTCTCTACTCAACACTGTGCAGTTTGCAACATGGGAAGGAGATTAAGTGTTTATGGATTGACTTGTGTGTCCTTTATTTTTCAGGCTTTGTGTGTGTGTATGTGTGTGTGTGTGTGTGTTTGAGTAAGAGAGAGAGAGAGAGAGAGAGAGAGAGAGAGAGTGTGTGTGTGTGTGTGTGTGTGTGTGTGTGCGCGCGTGTGTTCCTTATATAATGGCCCTAGCACAGTTTCAGACAAGGACATCAAATTCCAAGCCATTCTTTCACACAAAACACAACATAGATTTGATGGAAACGGGTGAAGGTTTTACCAGCACATTATAGCTGTTCTGTTTCTATGGTAAAAGGCACAAATCATGTCAAAAAGAGACACATTCTTACCTATTTAAAGCAGCACAAGTGGACATATCTGCAATGCTGGAAACACACTTGACAGATCAAGAGAGTGCAAAAGCAAGCGTAGGATCACTAAGTATACTTCTGCTTATTCTCCTCTTGAGTTAGAATGGTTGTTAATCTGACAAGTCAAACTACTTTCTGCTCAACTCTGTTTCTAAAGGCTGTTACGAAAGGTAGGTATGTCAATATCCGAGGTATCTTATGCTCTGAATGTCTCACAATTATGATTATGTATACCCTAAAAAATCCAAAATTCATTCAAATATTGTTCTGTTTTGTTTGTTTTGTGTATGTGTGCTTTTTCTTTGAAGGGGGAGGTCACGCTGAGGGCTAGACAGTGTTGCAGGTTTGTGAGGCTTAATTGGAAATCTCATTTCATTATTCAAGTCTTATGTCAATCATGCAAGTTCCTGGCTGTTTGTTTGGTCTCGCATTACTACTTACCCTAATTTCAATAAAGGCTCAATTGAAATCTTGCTTTTGTTTTTTTTTTTCGAACCCTTGTTGTTTATTTGGTCTTACATTATTATCCCCTACTATTCTTGACTTATAAGTGTTAAACTGTAAGGTGAATAAGGAAAGGGCAAATGTTTCAGCAAGATAGGCTGGTTTACCTCTGTTGTTTATCTGCAATGACTGTGACCAAATTGTCTATTAACATGTGTAACTGTCATGCCATCCAAAATAATTTGGATAGTAGCCTATATGCAGACTCATGTTTTGTAAGTGTTGTAGGCTAGCCTGCGCTCCTGCTATTGTGCTGTGCTTTATTTTTTCACACATTTTCCATTTTTTGATGCTCAAAAGCGGGGGTTAGTCTGCTGATGATAATGACAAAGACACATATTTTAAGACTTAAACTGGTGTTTTGAAATGTCATTAGCCAGTCAGACAAAACAGTGAGAGAGACTTTACATTTTGTGATAACCAAGATCTCCGCTACAGCTGTGAATTATCACATGCGTTGGTGAATTGGAATACAAGCAACTCCGAAAAACGGGCATGACATGATGTCAGTGTGTTATGACTTGTTTAACGTTGACTGTGCCAAAATTAGCATAATTAGCACACAGGCAGGTTGGTGTGAAAGGCTTGATGTGATTTCCGAAGCTATTGCAAGAGGTGTTTTTGTTTGCTTTGTTTTGTTTGTTTTTTTTTTAACATAAAAGGTCTTATGAATCTCAGATAGCTCTGAAATGATGGTTTCAGTTTTAGGTAAACGGATGGCACTTCTGTATTAAAAAGATGATGCAACTACTTTGTTTCTCATTTGCTTTTCTTCTTTGTTTCTCTTGCTCACTCTTTTTCTTTACATCTATCTCCACACATGCACTCAAATGAATTCTGTACACATATTTTTTTTTAATTTTGCCATTCTTTTACCCAGTGATGCACGAGAGAATGTATTGTCATTTTTCTTCTGTGGTCACATTCTGACCTGTTACTACTGTCATTTTTTAAGGTGTGGAACTTGAATGTTTTGAGTCGCCACGAGACCCATGCAGTGCAACTTTATTAAACAAAAAAAAGACACACTAACACATTGTCGTCTATCTTTGCATTCATTTGATCTTGAAACATAATTTACTGAAGTGACAGCCATGCATGTGAATATGATGCATTGTCCTCTAATAACAAATTCCTTTATTCAGTCTTTCTTTTCTTCCTGTGATGTGTTGCAGTACATGTGGCACAAGTGTTTTGTGTTCATGTGAACACTATACATTTAACTGTAATATGAACTTAAATTATTAAAGGACTACCTAGTTTTTTTATGAGATGTAATTATTTCATTATCAATAGACTCATAGTTATTAGTAAAATAAACAATAATAATAGTAACAAGTTGTTGATCTGGAATAGTTGTTTCGCTATGGGTTTTGAACTGTATTAAAGACCCTGATATGAAGGTTTTGGAAGTAAACAAGGCATTTTATCAGTTTTCTAGTTGTATTTTTATGGTCAAAAACAAACAATATACACCAAAATCCACACTAAGTTAACCAAACATACCAGACATGAGACCAACTCTTCACAGGGCATCGACAAGAAATAGCGATCTTAGAGTTCTGAAATAATACTCAAGAGATGCATGATTTCAGGCTGGTTGATATTTTGCAAGAACAGAGTGAATGGCCCACAAGATTTCTTCTCCACTAATTCACAATAGCTATTCTACAAGAGACTATTTCCTTAATGCAAGTCACACCTGGTGCCCCCCTGTGAATATCTGGCTGTTATCTACTGCAGTGCCCAAGGCAATGTTGAAACACTTAACTCCTGATTAGTACGATTTGTATGGTATAGGAAGCCACCCTGAACACACTTACTACAAAGACCAGCAGACACAGGTGGTCTTAATGTATCGGCCAGTAGACGTGGGTGGTCTTAATGTATCACTGGGCTGCACAAGCCAGGGAGGTTTGGTGAATCATTAAAGATATCTGCGGCTAATTTGGCAGTGTGCTCCCATGGAAAATCACACCATGAGCACGAGGGACAACTGTAGCCTGCACGATGACTGAAAGGCAGCCACGTCCTCCAAGGCTGCCAACACTTGACCAGCCCACCTCTACACCTGGCCAGTCCCACTCATCACTCTGCCAACCACAACCAATGCACACTCTGTTCCTTATTCACTTTCTCAGCCAGGGACTGAGCCTTATTATACCCACTTTAATTGTAGCTCAGACTTTTTCATGTCCAATCCAATTCTTAAGCTTTAACATGTGATCTAGCATATCTGAAACATCTTTGTGATTGACTGCATAAAATGTTAAGAGGTGACCTTTGTAGAAGATGAGATCCATATTTAAATTATATTCATGTTGGGCCGCACGTTTCTGTGCATGAGACAAATGCAGGCCTACATGCACTGATAAAGCCAGAGTGAGGCATATATGGAACTTTGAAAGCCTCAAAAGAAATTCAAACAATAGAACCCAGAACGGACTTCATCTCCCATCATGCCGTGCTCCACTCATACCTAGATGTGAAATTCCCCACACTCAAACTCTCGGCTTCCGCTTGACAAGACCCAACAACAACAGGCAACAACAGGGCATCCCGCTCCTTCCCTGTGATGTCACCAAGGATATATAAACCTGGGGCTGACCTGCAAGCCTCGTTTCCGGTTGCAGCTGTTGCATCTAAAGGAAGTGCTTCCTGTGCGTATGTTAACCCTAATTTGGCCAACTCAATCGCCACCTCACTGGACGAGCAGAGATTCCCCTTTGTGTTCAGTTGAGCACACCACTGGATCCACATGAGGACCACTGCAAAACCCAGCACTCCCATACCTTGCCTGCAGAAGTGAAGAAACACAGGACGACCCTGTTTTCTTAACGTTGAGTCGATTCCGCTGTTTTCTCCACCACCCCACCAAGGATCAGGTGCCATCTAACCCACCAAGGGAGCGAGAAGACCCCCCCGTCAGCATCCACTCCCCAAGGAACCAAGCCGGTTACGCAGTTACGCTGCTTACAGGCAGTACATCTTTTGGCAACATGGTGCTTTTGGTCAGGGAAAGGTCATCCACAGCTGCTGTGTTTGGTCCATCAGGGACCGATAGCCAAACTCCCATGGTCAGTACACAGGTTTTATTACTGGCCGCTAAATCGTGCCAGGCTGGCACATTATAACCCAGTGCAATCTCAACCAGATGCACTTTGTAAATAATCAGTTTTAATGTCACATTTTTCTTGAGGTGATAATTTATTTGCTGTGGTGGCACACAACAGCTAAATGAATACATAGGAACAACTGGTCACACACACAGACCAAATCCATTAAGCTTTTGCATATTTAGATGGTCGAGTTTCTTTCTTTATTGCCATCCTGCAAAAAAAACATCTCATAGTATAAATGTAGCCCATTGATAATTTACATAAAAAAGGGAAATTCTGATGTCAGCTATTGTTGGCATATCATACTGCATAACTATGATGGTCGTGACAAGCACCACTTAGAAAAAGAATACTACACAGTAAGCCTACATGTTCTCTCCATGTGAATGAGGGGAGGGGGGTGTAGGCAAACCGCGTCGATGCATACATCAAGATGTGGTTCTGGAGAGATTCCAGCGTGGATATAGCCTAGATCTGTGAATGATCAAGCAGCATAAACAACAGAAGTTGGTTGTCATTATCTTCATTCCTTTTGCCAGTCACTGTATTACGTGTAAGGAAACAAGCCTAACGCCCCACAGGGAAAAACCCTGTGGGCCTCTCTTTCTTCACAGGGCTTACGATGTTAAAATATGCAAAAACTGAATTAGTATTCACCTGAAGTTCAGGTACTTGTAGACATTTTTCAGCCACCATTTGTCTTTGACAATATCAGTTAGGGTCTCGTGAGCCGTGGTCCACTCTCAATCTAGTTCTTTTCTGGCTGGTTGGAAGACAGTCATACTGGTATCTGCCCATGATCCAGGCATGCTCACTGGCAACATGGTGGGTGATTGCCATCCAAAGGTCTTGCAAAATAGAAATTTATTCATTTGCATGTTGCATATCTGCCCCAATAAAAATCACTCTTTAATCACAACTGCACTAAATTTTGGCACACTTTAATATGCAATGTATGGAATATGACTTGTTTCTTGAGCATGAATTGCAGATGGTTTTATATTTTTTTGCAGCACCACCAAAGTGGTTTACTATGTCCTTCATACAAAGGAGAATGCTCATGCCTTGTTGCTGTCCAGCCTGCGGTAGTCAAGCATAATGATTTTCAAGAAGTATTCAAATCAAATGAATAATTTTTACATTCAAGACATTATGTATGCCCTTTTCTTTTACTGTAATGATCTTTTTTTGCCAGACTCTTGGCACCATGCCGCATGTCCAGATTGTGAAATATGCCTGTCTTTGTATTTTCCCTTGTCTGTTTCAGCAAAATGAAAAAAAAAATCTATCTATCTATCTATCTATCTATAAATATATATGCAAATATGCAAATGCAAAAAATAGATATATATACTGTATATATGCAAAAAAAAATCATTTGCATAGACAGGCTGTGGTACAAGTTGCACATACTTATAAATGCAGAGATTTGCACATGTGCATCAGTCCTCTAATCTCTTTGAAGTTGAAGATCCATGGTCCTGATGAAAGCCTCTCTCTCCAATAGGAGTGTCTAATTTATCAACTGATATCTGAGATGATATTGTGGCTGTCAGGGTTTGCACAATACGGACAAAATTAGTTGCAATTACAATACTGAGCACAGTGACCACAGCTGTCTACTCTTCCATCCGCTGGGAAAAAGAAAAGAAAAAAAAAAAAAAACTAATTAGACATAATTTTATTGACATCTATGGCAATGATAAACAACTAGGTGACAAACTTAACACTTACAGATCAATAAATGATAAGTCTCTCACCAAGAGCTACATCACTTTCTTGTATACAGAGACGTTGGTGTATCGCTGCTCTCGCCTCCATCCAAAACTCTTTGATTGAATCCATGCAGTGTGAGTCTTAGATCCTGTGGGATGTCGTATCTGCGACGATCCCCATGTTCATGTGCTTGAACAACAGTTGCATTTTTGGCATAATTGTTGCCAGGAAGCAGAATGTTCACTGCCAGCATGAAATCTCTCACTTGCATACTATACTTCAGCATAGGTTGCAAATTCCATGACCAAGTGTGTCTACATCTGCAACATGGCATGTAAGAAATAGAAAGATAACATGAAATAAAACTACAAAATAAAATCAAAGTGATGTAAATACAGCAGTGCAAGCATTGTGCAAAAAAGTGCCAATTTTACATTTTAGATTTTGTGTAGGCTAGATTAAAATACAATGACAACTGTAGAGTGATTTATGAAAAATAAAAAAGGCAGATCCAACAGATGATGCTTGCTTTGCCTCTTGAGGAGACTGTGACCTCAAAGGGTTGTGGGGCGAGACAATCTTTGAAAGGACACTTCTCAATTGGCAGCACCAGGAGTGGAGCAAGTTTCTTCAAACTGCTTTGGTAGGTGATGTAGACTGGCTGAGCTATGATGTTATCATCAGAGAGGACCTGTTCTGCATCTGGGAATGAGACGTCTTGATCCTACGTGTCCTCAGGGTCATCAAGGCTGCTGAAGGTGGTTTCATCCAACCTGACAGCTGGTAGGGAGTTCAGGTCTATATGAGCTGTCTGCAGAGGACCACCAGTGAAATGCCTTATAAAGATGATCATGTCACAGTTATGTCTAGATAAGAAAATGAATCACACTGTAGAAACAAAACTCAAAGAAAGAGGTAGCACATAGTCTTCATCTGAGGAGACCTCACCACTGTCCACCTCCTCAACAACTGGTCTCTCATTAGCACTGAGTGTGACCATCTGCCTAAAACATCCTACAAACACAGCACACTTAATATAAATGATGCACAGAAGAGGGAGTATGTAACACTTCAGGCATATTTTGCTGCTTATTCAACGGGTCTGCCGTACATACACTGAAGGAGTAGCTGCATATTGAATAGAGTGAGCCAACAACACATATATAACCATGGTTCATGAAATGTAAATCACAGGTCAGACTTACATTGTGCATGAGGTTGCTATATTGATCGATATCCACATTTGCCCCCTGGATGGTCATGGATGTCAGGTTAAAGGAATGAAAAAATGAAAAAAATGGTGGTTAGTGATTGCAACACCAGTTTAGTTATCAGAAAGGCATGCAAGTAAAGTTACAAGTAACCGCTGGTTCCACTTCTTCTGTACTCGAACACTGAAGAGGCTCAATGTCACTCCATTTCTCTATATCTCTGTATCTCAATATCTATTATGCTAGATACAGGCGATTAATAGTTTACTCTGTTTTGACTCTGTCCGCCAAAATGTCCATAAAGTCCATACAGCTTATGGATCTCTGAAGGGGGCATTAAGAGCAGTGTGCAAGATGATAGGGGCTGCAGCAGCCCTATGTAATAAATAATTTGATCAGTTAGGGAAACACACCTTCGCTCGTTCCTCAAAATCCCTCCTGGATATTTCCACGCTCCGCTTATCAGCGTGTGTTTAGCTGTACTGGCTTACTATAGTGGCTTTGTCAAACAAAACATAAGCAAAAAGAACAAAACACGGCACCCTAAATGAAGTAGGCAGGCAAAAATAATATAATTAAGTCACACCAAACCTAAACACAAAATGAACCAAGCCTGAAATAAGTTGAACAGTAATGAAAATGTTTCTAAAATGTCAGACTGAAAGAAGAAATCTACAGCAACGTGAGAACGAGAGAGAAAGAGAACTGGTGCTGCACCACTTGAGAGCTCCATCTCCTCAAGTCTCTTGCTCCTCTTCAATCTACACCCTGGAGAATCCCGAAAATGAGCAATCATCTGTAATTTGCTAATGCTTGCTTTGTTAGCGTTACCAAGTCTACATACCGACATTTACATTTGACCATATTATGGTTTACAGTTATGTAACATTCAAGATAGCTACCCAAACTAACATAATAAGTTCATAGCCAGGTACTGAGTGCTAGTTTTTGCATTACTCTGACCATTATCGTACATGATATCATCCAGTGCAAGCATTATCTATCTAGCGCTAACATAATTTGAGCTGGTTGGCCCAAAAATACTCTGTGTTGTGCATAGACCAATGCTGTACATGACAATTAAATGTTGCTGTATCAGCTCTTTAAAGTTAGAAAAAAAATACACTGCTAACAGTAATGTATAAACCATACTAAAGGTTATTTTCTCAAAATGTAAAATTATTCGCACTGGTTGATAGTACCTAGTGTGTGTGTACACTGTTTGTACATACACTGCTAGCTACTATTTTTGGCATGTTATATTTTTTGTGATGGAAGAGCTAAAACTTTAGCAAGCCAACTAAGCTAGCTGTCAGCACACATACCTGTCCAGCAGAAAACAGGCCAACTCTGCATCGCTCTTAATTCCCATCCTCTCCTTCAGTGTTCGCCAGCGGGTGGAAACCAACCCAGATTCATTCTCATTTTGGAACAAGCTTTGTCTGCTTGGCGGTTTGTTATGCTATATTTGCGTTGTTCAGTGCTGTGCCCGCCATTTTCATGGCTTCCTATTGGATGTGTGCTTGCAATCTGGCATCTGGCCGCAGTCCCACCCTCACAACCTGTGCACTATTATTGGTTGGGGGCTACACATCCACTGCCCAAAGGTTGACACCAAGAAATGCCCTGAACACAGAAAAATAAGAAAATACAGGCAGAGGGCAGGGCCTCTGCCACACGCTTCTAGTGGGTCTCAAGTAATGATTGAGAGGGATTATTTTTGTATGAGATGTTTGTTTGGTCTTGGTCTTGTTTTTTTGAGGAAAGTCCTACTAATTCTGCCTTTTAAAGTATTCTAGTGTGTACCAAGCATTAGATTTGAAGATGTGTATAGATAATAAAAACGGATATGGTGCGTACTTTCCTAAGGTTATGGGTGTGGTAAATTCCTGCAGTTTGTGTAACTCTCAGATTCACTCTACAGCACAATGTAGACAGGAAGTTTTTCTTGGATAAACCAACATGCCAACAACATGCCAATGAGATGTTGATCTGTATGCAGCTGCTGCAACACAGACTATTTATAGCTCCTACAGCCCCTCAAGAGTCACAGAAATAAGGGTAAAATTAGATTTTGGGTGAATGTCAAAAACTATATCCACAGCTGACAAATCCAGAGCATCGATCCAAAGGACATCCATAGCTGGTGTGAGAAAAGAGGAAAACTCTATTTTGGATGTATACAAGAGAAACAGTAGAACAAGAGAGGAAGAAGAAGACCTCTGTGGGAGAGGATTCTGACATGAGAGACAACGCACACGTTCTCCAACCTTCCAGCCCGAGGAAGTTCACATCTCTTTTTGCCCATGGCACAGCAACATTGATTACTTTGTTCTTGTAACTGCTATTCTCTATGACCCGGTATTGTAACTTCACTGTGATGCATTCTGTAATTGAGTTCAAGCTGGAGGTATTCTTTCTTTTATGAAATAAAAGTTTGTCTCATCCATATATATCCTGCCTGAGTCAATGTTCAGATTTACAGCACAGGTCCCAAATTTATTATTAATATGTTGAGTGGTAGTGAGCTGTACCACAGACTTTTGGAGTATAATAATGAGACTGCGCACTCTGGCGCCATCCTTGAAACGCCCTCGGAGAGCAGGATCACAACCAACAGGACCAGACCCCTATCTCTTTGGGGTCTGGTAAATAAATGGGAAGCTGTCTAAATCTGCCTTTCTGGTGTATGTGTTGTCATTTGCTTTCCATATTTAGGGACACTGCCAAAGTCCAAACAACATAGAGTCATAAAATTTGTTCTACAGGACATTAATGCCCCAGAAAAACAATATTTTTAATTCACCAAGGCTTGTGCACATGTGCTATCTACGCAGCAAAATGTGAACAGTCGTGTTAGGCACATAGTCGAGCCGTAAAGATAGTTTAATAAGCACATACATTTACAATTTTACCTGTATTAATTCTGTGAGGACGAGCAGTCTGACCGTTGTCTTGTCTGGACTTGTAGTGACTTGCAAAGCTGTGTGGCTACACAAAATCTGAACATGTGTGAGCCTTACATTGGCGCACCAATTCTAACATTTTTTTCTGCTAACAACTTCAATAAAAAGTTTTGACCCACTTCCTTTTACAGTCAACCAAAGTACAAGGTATTTATCAGGCAAATACATGCATGGTAAGACCAATAAATCATTGGGAGGCTGAGAACACACCCCACCACACATTTTTCTCTTGGAAAAGAAAAATACTATTTATTGGACTAGACTACCAACACAGTGCACAAATAAAGTACATAATCAAGGCACAAATTCATATGTGACACATTATGTCGCATTATTTTTATGTATCTTTTTCCCATTCAAGAAAAGTACATGTTGCAAGGTAGTTACAGCTGCAACTAAGTATATAAATTCAAGCAGTGGGCCATTACATTGATTTTAGAACAGCTAAAGGGTGTTCTTCAGCACAACACCAAATGGCTTTTGTAAAATACTGGTGAGACCATTATAGAATTAAAAAATCCACCAATTCTAAACCATATTTTAATTATAATCAATATAATTTTTCTACCTAGGAATATAGCTCATGAATAACATTAAATAGAATGGTTGCCAAGCAACACAACAATCAAAGCCATGAACACAATGGTAGGCCTACAGGAAAGAGCCAAGTTATCAATCCTTGCACAATCTCTTAATGTTTGAGATGATTGCTCATATTTATCTGGGCATAGCCATTAATGGTACATGGGGTGAAGTACCGCTCAACCATGTTTGCACTTTTCTTCTCTGGCACAGAGGTGTCTGGCACTGAGCAAGTGCATTTTCATGGCACAGTGCCAGAAGCAAGGATATTGCTACACCATCTATGTTCATTACAGTGTGGGCGCCAGTAAGACTACAAGGAAGATTCACGTTTGTGACCAGCAACTGCCATGATTTCCCTTGCCTCCAGGCCAGCATCAGAAAGTTTCTGCACAGTGGTGCCAGGCAAGCAATGGTTAGTTCAGACTGTTTCGATGCCAGCTGATGTGCAAATGCTGGGCAGTATGGAGCTGAGGAACTTCACCCCCATGGGCTCTGGTGTACGTGAACAGGAAAAAAAATAGGTTCGGTAATAAGTATGCATCATATTGCAGTTGTAACTGCCTTGGCACGTAACGCACTGGGACATACTGTAGCCAAAAATGATGCATGAGTTGAATAACGGTGGTGAAAGTGACATTGTAGCTTGGCTAATACAGTAAAAGGGGTATAAACAATATGAAACAATGCTGGCTAAGTAGCTATAATATTAAGATACCGTACATCATTGGCAGGGTTTGCCCTGCTTGGAAGGAGATAAAAGGCCAGTGCCGGCAGGAGCGACAGGTATTTCTCAGAGGAACCGACAGCACATAGTGAGTTTCCCAGCTGCTGAATCCCTCTAGGCTCGCTTTGTTTTTTTTCATTGTTTTGTTTTTTTTTTGTTTTTTTTTTTTTTTCCGTGGGATCTTTGAGGTTTTTGGTGGATTTGTTGAATGTCAAAGAGGTATACTTCACACCATTCTCGTCCTTACAGATATGAAATTATTCAGATTTTTGTTGGTGATTTCCCTCTTTAACCCTGCATCCCAGATGTAGCTGCACATCAAACCACACTTTGTTGCCAAAACCCTCCGGTGTCTTTGGACTCTGTCTGACAGTGCTTGATTTTCATAGTCCGCCTCTGTTAAAGCTTGATGGGGTGATTTGTCTGATCGATCTTGACAAAGTTTTTTTTCATGATTCCAATAAAAATGTTGTTGCTTGTGGCAAACATGCAAAGTGTGTAAACCATGCATGTGACCATATTTGAGCAAAGAGTGGGATAAATAAACTGCAACTATACCAGAGAATGTTTGAAAATTTAAGCAGAGCTCTCATCATGCCTAACACAACACAGGCAGCCTTTTATCTCCATCCAAGGAGGGCAAACAAAAAGGAGATTTAATGCTATCCATCTAATGAAAGTCTGATCAAGTGAATAACGTTGTTTTGTATCCCACCCCCATCCCAGAAGAACAGCACTTAGGCACAGTAGGCAAGATAAGGAGGACATCCTTATACCACTCATTAACAATTTGGACAGTGGTAGTCTGAGTCTCTAACATGAGAAAAACTCACATTGTGGACATAAATTTTGTGAAAGCTCTTCTCCATCAGGGATTATAGCATAGGACAATGGCATGGATTGAATATCATTTTCACCTATTTGTCATGTGAAAGTTACTTAATGGTTAAATTTAGGCAAGTCAAAGTCAGGATTAAGGACAGGCAGTTAAAACTACTCTGATCGTGGACAATGTTAAGAACTAAAACTTTGGAGAAGGTTAGGGTCATGGTTTTTAATGTTTAATGGGTCAGAAAACCACCAAAGTTCACTCACAACAGAAAACACTTTGGCATGAGTTAGGAAATGAAACTAGGTCACTGGAGTTAAAACCTAATGTTTATGCCCATCTACCATCCTGACAACACCACCACCTTTTCTTTCCACCCGTCTGTTTCAATGTCAAATTACTGTCTGTTCCTAATCTTTTCTTGTAATTGTTTTGTGCTGGGTAAACATTTCATTCACTTCACGTGCACTTTTCACAACTTTTTTGCATTTAAAAGACATCTCACAAATTTCACAAAACCAGGTTAACCATATTGATTACAAATGGCTCAGTAACAGATATTTATGTGTGAAAACTGAAGGCATAGGCAATTAGAAACTACAACTCAATCATGAATAAAGCACAAGTGAGACATGCATTGATTGTGGTGTGTGTACAATGGTTCATTTTGCTTTGATGGAGGGTCTGACACACGCTGACCTGTGCAGCCAGTGCATTTTACAGAGAGGGATAAGAACTCCAACTCAACTTAAGACAGATCTTGGGGAGTTTAATAAAATGTCCACATTTGCATAACAATGGTCTCATCATCATGATCAGTCAGATGGATCAATGAATGAAACCTGTCAAGCCCATCATGATAGAGTATACTGACAAGCAAATAGCCAGATAATCGACTGGGCAGCAAGCTGGAGAAACAGATACATGTCTGCACCAACTGTCATTGACATAGGCTTTAAAAATTGTCGTTATTGGCCTCAATATACATAAGATCAGAATCAATACAATTCCAGTATCCATAGCTCAAAAAAGTGACTTAATTGTTTGAGCTGGTTGTTGATTTGCAAGCTCCTATAACATTTTGTATTACACAAAAAATAGTCTCTTGTCAATGCATCTTGTTGGCCTGTCAAATCACTAAAAATAAACAGCCAGACAGACAGACAGGTAGATAGAGAGATAAACAGATTTGCCTGCATTTCTTATTGCTGCACATACAACACCTTATGCCAGAATAACTTAAGTATGACATATCTAATTTTAATGCCATGTTCCTGTGTGAATTGATTTTTTTTTTAAATAACTGTACAGAGAAAAAAATGTAGCCTATTCAGAAAGTATGAAATTTCTCCATATGTTACAGCTCACAGATAAATGGCATTTGTTTTGACAGAACACCTAATAAGCTCTCGCTGGTCCTTGGGGAATATGAAAGTTTCTTTTGTTCTTGAGAGCAAAGAAGTAATTACTATCAAAGACATTGTAAATAGTTTTAAAATAGTACAATAGCAATTATACCAATATGATGAAAGCCAAGCGTAATCTATTCTTGGTGTGAGAGACAAGTGAAAAATAAGCACATAACATGATGGAATAAACATGTTTCTCTGCTCTTGCTTGCAGTTACAATATTGATAAATATTCCTATGGTTCACTGAAAATAAATCAATTTACATTTGTGTAAAACAATT
This sequence comes from Holocentrus rufus, assembly GCA_900302615.1. Lineage (NCBI taxonomy): Eukaryota > Metazoa > Chordata > Actinopteri > Holocentriformes > Holocentridae > Holocentrus > Holocentrus rufus. The sequence continues at coordinate 56,115 of OMLF01025442.1, forward strand.
TTAGTACAGGGACAAAATTTACATGTGATTTTTCTTTCTTTTGTATTATACTGTTTTGTAGGTTTTAATTAATCCTCTGATGGATTTGAACACCACTATTTTGTATTTATCATGAATATTATTTTAATGCCACAATTCCATGCTCTGCAGTGTAATGTCTACACTTCTTTAAACGTTACTGGAAGATTTTCAACAGATTTCTGTGGCCAGATAGTAATTGCAATTTTTTGTTACATAATTTTTTGTTACTTTAATTAGGTAATTATGAATAAAATATGTAATTATTACATAAACATTTCAAATTGAAGCTCTACAAATCTCACCTTGAACATGCAAATTTTTCCATGCAAGCTTTATAGACCCCAGATTCCAAGCATAAAATTGCCAATCTGTTGCCTTGGTTGAGGGGAGCTGGGAATTATAAGAAGATGGTAATAACATTACTGTCCTTCAAAGTAAATCATGATTTCTTTAGAGAGAATGTTGATATTACTCTGAAATGAATGGAAGAAAGCATGGGTAGATGAAGAATATTTTGCAATGGCAGATCGGAAATTGAAAATCATTTCTCTCTTGGAAAATATCATAAACACAGTCTGAAACTTGTACATGACGTCCACACCCGAAGGCCTGCAGAGTCGTTAAACCTGAAATCACCTGCAGCCTTATTGTTTGCATAAGCATCGTGTGTACACACTCACACCTGGCTCAAGAGTCATAACATCCTTGTGAATTTTTATCAGAGGCTTCGATGATTTCTCTGGGACTTATTAACCACGCCACTTGACATCATTTTAACAGGTTATGGAAATAAAGCCAATTGTGTCGGCGTTTCCCCTCTTCCAACAACCCCGCGATCTCCTCTGTCTCCCCGTTTGTTGTCACATTCATGTAAACCAATTTAGATACAGCCCTCTTTTCTTTTTTATTTCTTGCACTCATTCTCTCACTCTTTTGTCTCTCTCAAAGCTGGCAGAAGGATACCATCGATCTTCATGAGGTTTTGATACACATCGTTTCACCTCCTGCAGTACCTGCTTTATCAGGAGATTGGGGAAGGACGGATGACTGATCAGACTGATATAGCTTCTCTCGCATTTCAGTGACAACCCCCCCTCGCCCCCCTTTTCTTTTCTCATTCCAATAAATCCTTCTTTCCTCTCCTCCTCTTTGCTCCTACTAGGTAATTGAAATTTGAACAGCTTTAGTTCTACATTTGGGTGTAATTATGACGTAATTGTTCATTTTCTAAATGTTTTATGTAATGGCATATTTGTACTTTGTAACACTGGTGGCAATGCATGATCTGCTATATATTTCCTTAAGTTCTGGTATTGTTTTTCTGAGGTTTACAACCCCTCTACATTTAATGCGTTTTTAAGCTGCTCACAAAAGGAGCGACATCTCCAGCGAAATTAAATTCAGTGTATCATGCACACGCTAAACAAACCAACCAACCAAATAAACAAATCTGTTCAACCTTCAAAAAGGGAAATAGCCCAGCCCTTGAGCAGGGAATCAAAGAAGTCCCATCATTTCCACATAATATTTCATCTGGAAACAGGTCAGCTTGATAAAGGAATTTATATGAGGATGATTGATTTCCTGAAATGACTAATTTCCTGTGTGCAGCTGGTATCAGTGCGCTGATATTACATTGGAGGGAATTGGGTACTTGAGGAGAATAAGATTCAGGGAAGGTCACATGGCAGGTTAACTTGTCAGGAATTTCAAGCAAAGGGTAACCTTTACTGAATAAGCATGAAAAACAGGGATATATATTGATAAACAGGCAGTATCCAACTGATGCAAGAGGCCGCCTGACCAAATATCTACTGTGCCATGCATATGACTGATCTAATCTTACCAATACGTATTGCTGAATAGCCATAACACCTCTGATGGCACGGAGATAAAGCGATTCATTTCTATGACTGATAAACCTTCACCAAAGGCAGGGATTGGCAATAAGACCTCAAATTACTGTCGGAGCACTCTCTCTTTCTCTTTCTGTCTCTCTCTCTCACACACACACACTTATACACACACACGCGCGCACACACTCCACTTTATTCTCACTCTCTTTCTATCTCAAAACCCAATATGATACCTGATTTGCATTGATGCAAATTGCTCCTGCATTTCCAGTTAAAGGGTTGTAATAGGTTTTCAGATGTAATTATAAAATAATGTGGCCACAGTAACACTGCAGTGAAGACAGCTAAGAGGAACAGATTTAGTGTAATTCATGTTGCATATAAAGGGGTATAGAAAGACTTGAGCTCCATTTATAAGTGAGATATAGAAACTCTGTTGTATTCATTAGCTGGTCTGAAGAGGTCTTACCTGTACACCCAACTTGAAATCATTCTGTGCTTAATAAGTTACACAGTATCCATGACAAGGATAATAAGTGAAATTCTTCAAATTCTCATGCCATGTTTCAATACACAGTTATGAATGAAAGTAAATATAACATAGAAGCTTGATAATAGATTCTATTGAATGTCTGACTGAATTAAACTAGGAGTAAATTGTACCTCTAGTTTGACTCTTTTTTCTTTTTTAAAAGTAGACAGGTCAAGTAGGAAAAAGTCGACAAGTAGACTTTTAAAACCTTTAGACAAACAACAGATAGGACACTACATGTATTTTCCATCAAACCTGCACAAATGTACCCTTGAAACTGCACCAAATTGCAATATATATGGCCATAGCATGTTGGAGTTCCTGAGGTATAGAGGAGTTCTTGAGTAATAAAAGTGCTTCTGGATGCTGATGAAATCTGCTTTTTAATCTTCTGACATCTTAAGTTTTATTTATGGTCAAATTGCGTATAGGGTGAGAACCTATTTTATTTGACATTTCTGAAGACAGAGGTTTATTTCTGGTGCTAGAAGGTTTTATGTGGATATAAGGGAACTCATCTACAGTGTCCACAATAATTTTCACATTATACCAAGGTCTGTTCTGAAAATATAGAATATAGATTACCACTGTTTCCACATTCTCCGAGCAAAAGTTCCTTTCTTTTACTATTTTTATATTTATTTGATCCCATGTAAGACCATTTATTGTTGAGAGACTTTCCTGTTCCTGTTTCCTAATTTGTTAATAACATCGCAAACCTAGTGCAGAAACGTTTCAATATATACTACACGCCATTGTAAATACAAGATGATAGTTATGTTTTCCCTATTGGAAATACATTTAAACAGTTATATGAGATGCAACTAAAGCATCAAACAAATGTTAAAACTGCATTAATACTTTTAAGAGAAATTCTGCACATATTCAAACTATTTTGATACAAGTGTAATCAAACTGTTGTGGATGTTAAACCATCAGCCATTATGATGTGCTATGTAAACTCTTTTGATCTTCATGAGTAAAATAGTAAAATCAGTTTCTCATAAATCACCAAGAACTGCCATGTTTTAGACTGGCTTCAAAAATGTAGCTCTGAACCCATTCATACCTGAGATAGGAAATGAAAACATCACCTTGTCTCGGAATCAGATTTCCCCCACCACCACCTCCACCACCACTTCCTACCCCCCAACTGTGGAGTGCCTGAAGATGTTTTAATATTACATGTCATCCCTTTGGTTTTAATAATTAAAGACTGAGCTATGGATGTTGATGAGATGCGTTCAGTTGGCCTATGAGGGAATACAGTTTTGTGGAGAAAAAGTATCACACTTTCATCACTTTTAGCCTTTAAATGTGACTGAATCTAAGACACATTGGCATTATGCTGCAGCAAAGATTATTCTGAGTTGCCACAGTACACAGAAACAGGAAATTCATCTATTCTTTTTATAGAGAGCAAAAATGACTTCTTTTAATACAATGGCCTTAGGCCTGTTGTCCTTGGCCCAGAGAGACAAGTCTGAACCTCCTGCCTTTTAGCCAGACAAGAAATTGCACCTATGCAGCAATAATGCTCCTCATGGGAGCCATATGCTCTGGTGTTAATTCAGTCTGCAGTGCGTGTGTTTTTTGCCCAATCAGAGCCTAAAGTTCACCTACTTCATCATATAAACGTGTAGTGCTGAAATTACCATTTAGTCATCTACAATCTCCTGCAGAGCCAAAACGATGCAGCTGTTCTGAGTTTGTAAGTTGTACTCCTCAGCCAAAAATGTAATTAGAATGCATTTATATACTGGGACACTTTGGCGGTGAAGTGTAGGGCAGACTTTCTTGGTTAGGAAGAGTGACAACCCAAATAGATAGAAGTAGGGATCCAGTAAAGAAAAACACACAACCTTTTCCAACTACAAATCACCCTTTTTCCAAAAGCCTTTTGAGCTTGGGTTTATCACAAACATTAACTGGTTAATTAAAAAGCATTTTTCAAGTTAAGTTACCTGACATTAATTTCAAGCCGTTAAAGCAGGAGGATCTGGCGAATCAGCGTGAGCAGAAGGGGAAGAGAGATGGGGTGAAATTAGGAGAATGCTTAATGAAGAAGAAGGTCAGAAATGGGAAAGCAAAGTGTTGGGAACAGATAAAGGGTTTGGGGAAGAAAAAGAGCAAGAGAGGGGTGGGAAAGCCAAGCCTTTGCAGGTGGCCCCATCACCACCCAAACGTGCTGGTAATAGCTGCCATTCATTATCGAATGTGGTACTGCCTGGTGCAGGACCAAGCACCCCATCCATCCCTGTCAGCTAGTGGCATGTCAATGACAAAACCTTAATTACACCATTAATTAATAGAACGATTTTTTTCAGCATGCATTCTGAGCCTGATGTTCGTTAAGCCTCCTCATGAGCGATTGCTCATGCCACAATACCATTTAGCTGACAGAAGTACACAGAGAAAAAAATCCAATGAAATGACATCTGGAGGAAGGAAGACCCTGAAAAGAACCACAGAGTTGTATTGATTGACAAGATAAAGAGAGAAAGTAGTTGATCTTGTTAGGTACATCATCAATCGAACTAACTCACCTTGTACCAGAATCTCCCTGTGCATTTTTCACATGCAATGAGAATGTCAAACAGCCCCGTCCACTGCTGCAGTATTCACATGTGCAGTATCCAAAGCCAAACAGGAAACTACAGTGCTAAAGGACAAGCATTACTTAATGAGGAGAGATGGCTGTGTTAGAAGGCCTGAGGGGGAGGGACAGCCTTCGTCGACAACACCAAAGAGAAGCTCCTGATATAATGGTTGCCCAACGCGCAGCCATGCAATAAACTCCAGAAAGAAAAACCTTGGCCAAAGGTGAACGAGAGGCAGGTTTGGAGGAAACTGTGCACGGATGTACTGTATGTGGAGGAGCAACTTAATGGCCACTTCAAAAACCCTTCAAAACTTACAGGCTATATTCCAGGTCCTGGCCAGCCAACCACCAGGTTCAAAATCACACCTCATCAAGACTGCTCTGATCGAAGTTGCAAAGAGTCCTACTATAGATCTTTTGATCCATCTATTCATGCACAGCTGACGGCAGTTACTCAGTACAGGAGCAGCCAGAGTGGAATAAAAAACGGATTGAATCGGAGACATCCACAAAAACAAACAGCTGCGAAGAAAGGCATTTCCCCAAAAATGCAATTTTAAAATAAATTTTAGTGTAAAGCTGCTTTAGAATAAAACATGTTTCTCACACGATCCGAGCAAAACCAACTACATCTCCATTTCAGCGCTGCGATGACATTACCAAGAGTGACTGAACAGAAAATCACAGATTATTAGTCACTGCACAAGTTAACGCCACATCATCAAATGGATATTATTAAGGTCACTCCATGAATGAATAACAGCGGTGATAAATGTGAAGCAACCTAGTGTGACTGCGCTGCGCTCTTCTCAGTTCTTTTCACCCCATTACTGCAAAAACAATAGAAATGGATTTAATGGTTAATCTCTTTAAATGTTCATCAAGACATTTTACTATTAGTTTAATTATGGCAGAAAAAGAGCACCATCAAATTAACCATGACACGGAAGTAGTGGAGGCCAACAGCAATAAGAAAAGGTCAAAAATACTGAGAGCTGACAGTGGAAAGCGGCGAGGCTGGGCGCAAGGCTTCATCAGTCACAGCGCTTCTCAGACACATGGACATGGCAGGACGAAAGCATCCCTTTCTGTTGGCAGACAGCTCTTGGCTGCGGAGGAAGGACCAGAGCCGGGATGAGTGCAGTATCCAGAGAACGAAGGCCAGCTTCAGGAAGTGGTGTGAACGTGTTTGCACTGCGCTGTCCACTGCTCCTCCACTAGGAGAGACAGGACGAAGAAGCAAATCATCGAGAAATGGCGTTTGCCAGATGATGACCCCGTAGCAAGTCAAGGGCATGTTAAACAGAGAATAACCAAGTCTGTATTTACTTCAGGCAAGAGTACTCCCCGTCCATTGTTTCTCAGCATCCACCGATTTTTAAGTTCACCTATGAGCGTGTGGGTGTGCACAGTGTGTGTGTGTGAGTGTGAAAGAGAAAGAGAGAGAGCGCATTTCTGCTATGTATGTGCATGTGGAAAGACACCATCTAAATGATCAGGCATTGATGATCATTGCTGATAATGGAGTATTCATGCCGTGTGCACCAGCCTATGTAGATAAATAAGTCTCATCATTATCATAAAGCGTAGCAAATTCAGAGCTGGACTTATTCCAATGGGAGCCATTTCATTGCTGGATTTTTCTCTGTGCTACAAATGATTAACTGTTTTCTAGAAGTAACAAATGCTCATAGGTATTGAAATAGAAGTTAACTAAGGGTGCCATTAGCTCGATAGCAAGCCAAGCCTTTCTCATTCAGAGAGCCAGTTCTTTATCAGTGTGTGATCTGCATCATTATTACTATAAGCACATGGGATAATCACACCTCATTAGTTATGTTTGATATTAATGGGGGCCAACACAAATAAATTCCCCATGTGCTTGAAATGGCTAGGTAAGAAAACACATAGCCCCTTATCTCTGTGCTAATGCAGTCTGGGTAAATGATGGGGCTTTGTGCAGCCCGAGCCTGGGAGAGAGAATATACAAACATTCTTTATTGATCCTCGGAGTGGTATTGAGACGAGTGTCTGCATAAGACTGGCTGATGATAGCAGCAACGATGCCAATCCAACTCTGAAAGACCTGGTGTACATTCAGTCTTTCTCCGACGAGATCCAACCCCTCTTCAGCTGTTTGTCAAATACTATCACAATGTTTTATTGATAACGCTGCTTATGAAGCATGCGTGTGTTTGTGTTTGCAGAGCGTGCATATGTGGACGCCGTGGAAGGAGAACAGGAGGGTACTGCTGAGGAAAAGAAGGTCATAGTATTACATATCCACATTCACTAATAGAATATGACATACTGTGTGTGATGCTGAAATCTGTCAGATCTCCCAACTCGCACTCCACTCTCTGTGTGTCCTGCTTGAAATTTCTGTTTGATTCCTCGCTGGGGAGAAGAGTCAGTCATTAATACACCGCAATACTTTCCATGTCCTTTGGTGCTGAGGGAATCCTTTACCGCATCCCTCCTCCGAAGTTATGTAAATCAAAATGTGCATCAAAAGCCATTTGCCACATTAAGCACAGCCTGCAAATATATGTGTACATGCAAGCAACCTTGACAAGCCCAGGACTCCCCGTTGTATTTCAAATTCCCTTACCTCATTTAAAAATCAACCATGCTTAAAAAATGAAGACATAATCAAGCAGCTTGCTTTGAAAATCAATGGATTCAACTTGTTTACTTATGAATAAGAGAAATCTGCTATTTGCTTGCATCAGAATTTCTCTGTTTGATATTTTCCATCTGAGATACAGGAGAATCGATCATACATTATTAACACTACAACATTTTAAGCCATGTTGCCATATTGAACACTGTACATCACAAAAATATTCTCAGTACTTCCCCACAGACCACTGACTATGCGTAAATTAAGTACTGGTGGAACTGGATGAGTTTTATTTAATGCATCTCACATTCAGCTCTTTCATCGAACTGTGGGTAAATCTTTTCAAAGACCTATTAGATTGACTGACTGTACTGTAACATTTGCTGTCAAACTGATGTGATCCTCTCAATTTCAACTTCTTAATTTGGACTGTAGTTTGAATTTTATCCTGAAGGAAAAGGGGAAATGCCTGAAGAAGTCTACATTTTAGGTTGTCTCTCCCCCAAATTGTTTATGATGCTGTGATAAACAGCAGACAGGTCACAGTTGTCATCATGGATATGCCAACACACACATATATATGTATATATACAGTATATGGCATCAATAAACAATTGCTATGGACCAATATGACAGCAAATGCATAACAATTGAAGTGTGTTTCTTTATTTCCTCACAGTTATTCCATCTTGTGGTTTAAAAAAAACCTCAGTTAAATATATATAGATTTTAGATTCTGCAGAGTGCAGTGATGACGAACAGCTAGTCTGCGCTATAGATTTATTAAGATGAAGTACGAACAGAGGGTATTCAAAAGGCATTTCTGTTAAAGGATATCTATCAGAGGTCTTTTTAATGCGCAAATGGGTTCCTGTGGTGAAGCAGATTGAAATGGAGCAGCTTTGACCGCAAAAATTAATATATACAAAAGGGGGCTAAATACGGGAATAGATTGGTGTCACAGCTGGTAATTCCATGGCTTGATTGATTGCTGGCATATTGTATTGTTCATACTGAAGTGATTAATCTGTCTTAGCATAGTTCAAATCCTCTATGGCTCAAACTTGTTTGCCTTGGCAGCAACACCGTCCAAAGTAATTATATGTCTTTCCTTTTGATTCCATTACTCTTTTCTTAATTCCTCTTTAAATACTCCTGTCTTCATTGGCATCTGTGAGTGAATGAGTGAATGATATTAACCTTGCATTGTTTACCCAGCCTTACATATCTGCATTAATTTGTAGTCCTTATTTCAACACCTGATAAAACCATATAAAAGTCCAGATGGAAAATAAAACCTGTCAAAAATATACAGAATTGAAATTTGTTAAATTAATGAGATGAAAAAAATATGAAAAGGGCTGCAGCAGGTAAGCCAGATGACGGGGTCAATGGGAGACACTATTAAACTGATTATGATTGATGATGACAGATAGGAACATTTGTGCAGGCAGGGGAGAATTAATTGGAAAATTAGTAACCATGGTTAAATAATTTGTAGCCAACAAACAATCTGCATATATCTTTTTTATGAACAGCAGTGAAATTGCGTTGCAGCAGACCTTGAAATTTAAATTTTGATGCAGAGGTTTTTGAAAAGTTTAAACAAAGCATATACAATATTTCCTAAATAAAACTAAAATAGCATTACATATAAATGAAAATGCAGAATCATCCCCACATTGGAAAAGATGCACTGTATTCATGTGTCCCGTGGAGGAAAGTTTAAAGATGCAGATTGAGTGTCTTCCATGACTGTCGATTTCATTTTCTCTCAGGATTCCATGAAAAAATCTACAGGTAGAGCTATTTTTCACACATAACTCAGTCGAGGATATTGTAACAGCTAGGTGTGAGACTGCAAATTCCCACTAAGATTACAGAATAAAAAAAAAAAAATTGTCTCGCATATAGTTGATCATTTAGCATGTGACACTTCACAAGTATTTCTCTACACTATTGGGAAAGAGAAATATGTTTTTGCTCTTTACACTGCGTCCATGGTAATTTATGAAGGCTTAAAATAACACCAACTACAACTACAATAACAACCGCTACAACTAATTATAACAGTTTGAAAATATACCGAAAAATGTACTCTTGTACTATCAAAACGTGACCAAAATACTTAATCTTAATCTTGCCAAGGTTATTTATTTAGTTTTTGTATTCAAATGCACAATATCAGCAGTGTTGGCTGATGTGTCGGCAAGCAACTATACCTGTAGCAAGAAATATTACTTGTTATCAACATACAACAGCAGCAACAGGAATTTGAGGAGCTAGAAAAGTTTGCTCTGCACAAAATTCAAGGATAAAACTTTGATTATTTCACCTTTTCATAACAGAGGCTTAGGGATAGAGAACCTGTAGACAGGAATCTAAAAATAGGCCCAGGTCAATTAATTTCTACTCTCTACAGCCATACAGCCACAGGGTCATTAACATAGACTTGGCTTAATTTCTAGATAATTGCTTATTCCCAAATTGCAACACATGGTTAAGTGGCTTAGTGGGGCTTTGATGCCCGGAGCCTGTCCTACCTGTCTCTGACAGAATGTCATGATCAGTGGCATGGACAGCAACAGGAGGCAGTATGCAAATATGAATTCAACAGGGCTTTACAACCTGAAAAGAACACGCCATCCTGAAATGAGCTAACTCATCAGCCATTCCTCATATCTGACACATGAGCGCACATACACACACAGGCACACACACCACCGATGGATAAAATAGTGTTGAGTTCAAGCGGTGTGGAGCAGTAGATGGGTGGAATTTACCTCAAAATTTAGCAAAAATTCTGCTAGTGTCAGATAAACTGTCCATCACTGAAAAGTACTCTACACTGACCTCCAAAACAGTTTAAACCTTCTGTCACTGACTGCATAGTCCAATCTTGTCTTCCATCTGACACTCCAAGTAAGTTTAAACAAATATTATTTGACACATGCGACACAAAGAAACACAAATGCATGCACACACCCACATACAAGATCCACAAAGCTCTAAGTGTGGGATGTCAGCAGTGATGTAGGTGACAAGGTGAGCCAAGGTCCCTAGGTATTGCTATGCTTTTCCTTTAATGTCATTTAACTTTGACAAACTAACAGTCATCTCTAAATTATCCTGATTTTGTTGCTGCATTTTTCTTTCCAGCAAATAACTTTTTTCTCTGCTGATTAATGTAGGTTGAAAGAATATAAATGGCACAAGCATCACTGTAGCAGACAAGCTCTTGGTTGTGCATCCAGTGTCCGCTGTGCAGCCAGCTTCTTTTTTTATCTCTTTTTCAGCATTTCATGCTGTTGATTGACTCACGAGTCAGCAAACTTAACAGTGAATAGGTGACCTTACCTACCAGCCTGAGATGCTGAGCAAAACGATTTCATATCTCAAGTTACATCTCCCTGTCAAACTCAAATAGCTTGATTCCACCCTTGTGCTCAGTGTGCTGTTTGGCAACGTTTGATCTGGAGGCTGACACATGTCAACTCAGTTGCACGTTACGTCAAACACTGGCTAAACCTATAAAATCAATCAAGTTTCAGTGTCTTGGCCGTGCTACACTGCATATATAACCCACTAACATACAGCTGCTGTGCCTTCTTTATTCAATAGCTGTGTGTAAACAAGCACACATAGCCGTCTTCACTTGTCTTCCTTGTTGTCAAAAAAGATTGATACTTGGTTCCCTGGCAGCTGAGAGAAGACTTCAATAATCTGATTCCAATAATCCTAACAATATGCTCTTCGACTGGAATAATCATGTTTAAATGACACAAATGAAATGGAGTCCAGTAAGACAGTTACATAGCTCACAGAGGCATTAGTGTGGACTACTGTTGCAAATTTAGCTCCCAGATGATTAATTTTACAAACAATTCCATACACATTGAAGGGGTAGGAGGATCCTAGATAGTGGCAATTTTTCCAGTACTTGCAGTATTTTAGTCCTCTGTGATGTTAAAAGGCAACAGAGAAAAAAACGAGCCAGCCTTTCAAATGCTCCAGACTCTATGTGGATGCTGGACTTAAGTGAAATCAATCGATCTGGCCTAAACAAGGGTGGTCAATCCCTAGCACAGCTAGCCAAACAAGAGCTGTAGCTCATTGTGCTGGTGTACCAAGTCCCCAAAATAGCCTGGAAATTTCATATAGGTGAAGATATGAAAATGTGAAAAATAGAACCATTTATCAGAAATACATATAAGAGTGCACACTACAATTTTCTACAAATTATTTTAAGTATTACATATATAATATACTGTAGTATACAACACCAAAGCTACTGAAATGGTTTTGGAAACTTTCTCCAATCCTATCCTCTGAAGTGATGATATTGCATTGAAGGCTTTTTTTTGTGTCAAAGTGGGCATGATGCGATGCTGCAAGACTGGACCACGTGTATAAGAAGAATTCTGCGCATCTTGCACTTTTCTCCTTGTTACTTACCCCTGACCTGCTATTTAAAAAAATATAGTCAGCAGCATTGCACCACCTCTAATGATGTGTAATCACAGTGGTTTTCTGCATAATGCCTTCAATGTTGGAAGAGACCATCAAGCACCACCAATATCCAGGGACATTTAAGGCAGATGGTGATACTCCACTCCAAAGAGAAATACACTTGAGAGAGAAAGCAGAGGAAGACATACTCTCATGCTTCAATGAAGAGACTATTCAATTTATTAAAATTAAAAACAGAAGATTTAGAGCTGATCGTGCTGATTTTATATTTTATGGTACACTATAACAATAACCATGAGTCACTTTAATAGTCGTTTCCCCTTATGTATTCCGTCATTTCCCATGAGAAGGAAGAGACAATCATCAAAATTATTCATGTCAAACTCTACAGCTCTACAGCAGGAATAATGAACAAGGCAGTTTGATAACTCTGATCCCAGTTTGCTTATACTCATTTGCTCCAAGCGTGTACCCCATGCTCTCTCGTAGTAACAGAAAGCCAAGCAGAGTCACAGCTGAATTCACACAGCGATGCAATAAAATGCACAACACTGGAAAGAGAATGCGAGTCTGGAGATGTTTATGCATTACAAACTTCAAGATGACATTTGACTACATTCTAAAAATGACGGCGTTACTGAATATGATCCAGGCCTGACCCAAATATATTTGGGCACCCTGACATAGGAAACCATTAGCAAAAAGGTCCAGTAGAGCTCACAGCAGCTGAACTGACAAAAAACTGAATGAACCATGCAGTTTTGCACTTGTGCCACGAAGCACTTTGATAAAAGCCCATTTTGAAGCAGCAAGCCTTGTTCAGTGAGTCTTAAATAACTTAAGATTTAAAAAAGTTGAATGTGGATAATCTCATGAGGTGGGACGATCTAAGTGTAATGTGAAGCAGCATAAAACTAAACAGCAGTTGCCGATGGTGTAGAAGTATTGGTTGTAAAACTCAAGTCAGTTTTATTTAAGAATTTGAAGGTAAAAACCTTGAGAATAACTACACAAAAGAGTTTGATTAGTCACCATGGTGGAAAAAAAATATAAATAAATAAATAAATAAAAAGCAAGGGAAAACTTTATACTGTTGTGTCCCTGTTGGTTATATATATGGATGAATGGATACATGCTCCATTTTTTATACTCTCCATGAGCAATTGTTGAAGGTCAAATAGCAGCCAGAGTCACAGCCACTGACTGAACAAGTAGTTGAATGATGTAACTGACTGATAGTTCCTGGTATATAGCAGCCTAAATGTGGCGCAGAGTGAACTCTTTTATTCTGACTCTAACCCTAATCCTAAAATCTCTGGGTTCGGATGTCGACTGAAGGCCTTATCGTCACACACAGCTTAAATACTTCCACCTGGTTTTCAGTTTTTCGAGACTAGAGTTTAGTCCCTGGTGAAAGTTGGATTGCAAATGAAGTTTTCTTGTGATTGTTTTTGAGATCAAATGTGCAAATCTTTCCTGGAATTTTGCTAAAAAGCGTCTGTGGAGTCTCTGCTTTAGCCACCAGACAACTTTCACAAGTATGGTACTCTAAAATGCTTTTTAACTCGTATATTTACAGAAATCAATACTGGAGGTTGTATTTTACGGACAGTCCATCACATTGCCAAGCTACCTACCCAACTTTTTTTTTTCTCAATGGCAAAGTCTTTCACTTACCCTGCACCAGGCAACACAGAGGCGTCGAACCTGAAAAGGCTTTGCTGTTCTTTTTTGGAGAGTAGCCAGCCAGCACTGAAGTTTTTGCCAGCGTACGCACAAAACAATGATCTCTGTCCTGAATGTTCATTTTGTGTTAGAACGGTTGGCTCCCTCAGAACTGTACTTAACGCAGTCTGCCACAGACAGTACGCAAAGAAACAATTTGATTCTGTTCCACTGGCAGACTGATTTGACTCATTCACCTTAAAGCATGACTGATCAAAGGACTGAGATGTAAATCGAAGCATCACTCCACCTATGACATCACTTACCTCTCATACAGTGTCACCAGTTAGAAACTTGTGTTTTCTTGGTTTGTTCAGTCATGTTTGCCACCACCGCCCATGCTGACTCTATAGACAGACAGACAGAGAGAAAAACACATGCATAGACTATAAAACAACATTACAGCACATTACAAAAACACTACACATCTACGAGACGCTATATGAGGTACAAACAATTAACATATTTAGAAATCAACTTCCTCTACTCAGAACTATTCAGTTCTTCCTCTACTAATCCTGAGCCGGTTGTTTATAATGCAAATACAAACTTTCATTAACCGGATATAAGTTGAATCATTATTGTGATTACACCCATCTGTGGTAAAGAGCAGCACGTGATATGAAAATATCATGATTTATTACTTAAAGCAGCCCTTAAATCAATGCATTTGTGAGTTCATCATGTATTCAGAATAAATATATAACATATATGCAATTATGTGATTAGCTTGCCGGAATGAAATTAGTATGGTGTAGGTGCTGTTTGAGCCAGTGCTGCATTAATATGAATGAAGCAGCCAGTATGTGCTGGCTAGCAGCTGTTTGGGGCCCCAAGTGCAATCCCAAGAAGCACCTCAGTCCAAAACAAGCGCTAGTTGCAATGAGGTGCATCATAGTGACTTTTAATTTCCCTCTTCACCAAATCATATTTGCAGCAGGCCAGAGAGGAGAGGCAATAGATCCCCAGATTATTTCCATCTATAATTTCTTATCTACTGGTATGCGTTCTTTCTTCCTCCTCCTCTATTGCCCCCCGGTAGGCATTGCCTTTTACTCCCTAGGTGTGCCACCAATCTAGAAATTGAATTTGGGGGAGGAGGAAATTAGAAACGAGGGCATTTTCATTTCAATTTATCTTTCGAAAGAGACAGTTTTTTCAAGTATGGTCCTACATGGCTAAATTGCAGAACTCCCCCACACTCCACCCCTTTTTATTTCACTTGACACCCTTCACCTTGCAACCTTGTAACCTATACCCCTCTCCCAACCTTCAAACCCCTAACAGCACCTCCCCCCTCCCCTCCACCCCTTTAAAGAGTTCTACATCTTAAAGACAGTCAATTTTCTAGCCAAAGTGTGCCACCTGCTTTTGGCAGCTGGAAGCCCTGGCAAATGTAGATAAATGAACAGAGCCACCTGAGGGATTTTATGAATCTGCTGCTGCTTGGCAGATTTATTTGCTCCCCGCCACAGAGAGCTGCACTGGTAAGCACAGATTACGGTCTACAGCACACTGCCCCGGCCCATTCTCCTCACCTACCCTCCCTGTGTCCACCCATAGAAGCACTGAGAGGTTGTTGACCTGTAATTCATCCAAATTTTAAAATGTAAAGTCCACCATTGTGTTTTTCTCCACTCTGTTGTTATGGCTGTGGAGCACATTGTGTAAATGCTCAAGGGAAGCTATGAATTTGTTTTAGTCCCTGATCTAATCTTACATCCTCATGCAGATGGGTATTTGAGTAAATCTTATACAAGTGTAATTAGATTCTTATCAAATGTGGCCCTGTTGTGTATATATTGGCTAAATAGTACAGTTTATTGCCTCCATCACGTTGATACATGCATTTACTTTGCATTTACTCAGTTCTAAGTAAGGCAGCTTACCTTAAATACAAAATAAAGGTCTGGTTGGGCTACAAACCTTTTTGTGCAATCCAGTTATTTAATAGATGAATGATCAACTTTGTGTGTCTCATCCTTAAGTGGTTCTAAACTACCTGCTTTAAAAACCAAGAATTACAACACACACAACACGCCTCATTTCATTGTATTTTGTATTGTATATGCAGGCCATGGAAACTGGTCTGTCGCAGGCTTATTTTGCTTGTTGTGGAGTTGCAGACAGGCCGCTAGCAATTTTAACCAGATAGCCCAATGCTGCTCTCCACCAATGTAAACATTTGAACGCTCTGCTGCACCTACTCCTGGGTCACAACGCTTAGAGTGTGCTCCAAATACTCAGGCGGTGACACTGAGGAAAATGAATAGGAGTCCTGATGGCGCTCTAAATTTATGAAGTGTCCACTTTGGTGCAAGAGTACGCTCTAGTGCTCAGTGTGCCCAATCATTTTCACCAAGGTCAAGATGAAAACAAAACAATTGAGTTTCCTTGATAGCAATGTTTCAGCAATCATTAGACTGGCTTGGGACCACAACGTTTTACTGGGATCAACTGAGCTGCTTTTCATTCAAACACCACAACAGTAGAGGAAAAGAAAACAAGATCGATGTTGCATCATGTTCCTCAAACAACTGAGTTGTTTATATGTGTGAAACTTCATCCTCCAAGAAAACACCTTGGTCATCTATCTCATTCTAGTACTTATGGCTCTATAGCAGTGCTTAAAAAACTAAAAGCATGATTGTTAAAGTTGTTCCAATGGGGTAAACATCATGTTGTGTACATTTTCAGCAGTGGGTGCCATTTATCATGCAAAATATTCCACTCTGAATGACAGCTTTGAAACCCATTGTGGGATTTATGAATGTTTTCAGATATTAGATTCAAATACTTAAAGAGGATGTGTTTACATGCACTGATTATATTAGAAAGGGCTTTGACATTAAAAACAAGTGGTGTGTTCACTAGCTGAATGTTCATCAAGTTAACCTTGCTTTTTTTATTGCAAGCTTAGAAAGCAAGGTAACATAACTGAGAATATCTGAATGCTGTATAGGTATGTCAGCAAAACGTCGATTCATTCACAACACTGTAAGACCTATTTAGGGTTAAATCTTCAACTCAAACACTTGCGAGTTCGCCAGTCTAATTACGGTGCCAATCATATCTCTTGCTGATGTAGAACTGAGAGAAACAAGCAGATGTTTTTGTGTCATGGTTGAGTGTGGCCTTTTTATTGAAGCCAGGCTTGGAGAGTAGACCTAAATGAAACTAGCACTTTAGAAATGCTTCGTACTTTTCCATTTAGGCTTTATGACACTGTAATTTTGTGCATTGATCACATCATTCACTAGTCAAGTCAAGTCATTTTTTTTTTATAAAGAGCTTTCAACAGGTTTTTAAGTGCTTTATGGAGAACAAAGGGCCTAAATACATATAAAAATGAGATTTCAATGAGAACAAGCATGTCACAAATTTTAGACTGAGTGTGTGTGTGTGTGAGAGAGAGAGAGAGAGAGAGTATGTGTGCAGGTGTGCGAGCGCAGCTGTGCACACACATCTGTGTGAGTGGATATGAGAGCACCAGGCAACTCTATGGTAGCATGCAATGACAAAAATGAAATGGCAGATCGATGGGAAGGAAGGGAATGAAAAGGCAAGGAGCTAAAGAAAAGGGTAGCCTTTCTGTGTAAAAAAAAGAAAGAAAGAAAGAAAGAAAAGTCTTAGGATTGGAGACAATTTTCAGTCTCCTGTTTGTAACCCTAGCACAACAAAGTCTCAAAAAAGTTACTGAAATGAAACGCAGATTTACTTGTTGTGGACATGAAAAGCTTGAGGATTATGATCCATCACCACAAAAGGATTATGTGGCATGGTTAAGTTCAGGCAACTAAATCAACTTTGGGCTAAGGGCTAAGGTTAGATTAGGTTCAGATGATTTAACTGTGGTTGAGATTAGTAAAGCAACTCAGTTAAGGTTGGGAGAGTTCTTTGCCTGAGCTGGGATTTCAAAATGGGTCACCAGAGTTGGAAGGCAAATGCATACACCCATTTGCCCTCACCCCCATTGTCAAAAAAAAAACTTGTTCCCACCATGCTATTTGATGTCAAACTACTGCCTGTCTTATTTTTGTCCTCTCCACATAACCCTTTGGCTGTGGAGAACCATATTTCTTACACTTTTCATTCATAGAACATGTACAGTATTTGTATTTTAAGACATTGTACTCATTCCATGAAATTCTGGCTGGAGACCAGACTGCCCCAGCTTTAAATTTATGGACCTCCAGCGGAGGGGAGAGGAATACGTGGGGACATTTATCAGACGCTCATGGGCAATTGCTCACCACTTTTATGTGGTGTTTCCCCAGTTCTCCCTGGTGTTTTTCCCCGGTTAGATCAATAAAAAGATGATAATCATAATCCCCAGTGTCAGTGTCAAAATACTAGTAAACACAGAATAAATGCATCAATGCAACACAGCACGTAACAGCCGTACAGTATATACCACTTAACCAACTCATTAGCAGGAGCTAACTCTATAGGGGTTGTGTGGGCTGTGTAAATTGACATTCCTCCCCAGCTTCTCCTCTGTAGCTTAATTCCATTAAAGAAAAGAAAGTTGACTGCATATTGGCTAGTGACGCCCCTGGGATGGCATCTAATACTCTGGTTAATTAATTGTAAGTGGGGAGCAGTTAAACTAATATTTTGAAGGCCTGCCAGACATTCTGTGTAATAGTAAAGAAAGTTAAAGACACAATCCACTTAAAAAAATCAGTGTTTTTAATGTGTTCTGCCAGATATATATGTATTCTATGTGCTCTGCTTGAAATAGAGCATTGTTTTTGCTTCATGGCTGTCAAAATGCTACTTCCCTGTTGCTCTCAGGGAAATCAGGATTGACGCAGGCCACGTAATTTTAACAGTCTGTTACATACTAACTTGCTTTCTTCACAGTTTTAATAAAAGTAAAGAATGCATTGTACACTAGGGATGTTTATTCTAGGCGCGCTAACTTGAAATATTACAATAAATTATTTATAGAGTGCAAACTTTTGCACAATACACACACCTCACACAACACCTTGCATAATATCAAGTTAGCTTTCTGTGATAAATACCCTGTTGTCATTTTTCTGATGTAAGAGTCCTGGCATTAGAACAGAAAGGCTTTCAGCACAGCTATTAGTAGCAGACAGGGATGTGCAGTGGGGGGTTTCCCTGTGGTTTGAGGCCAAGTCCTTT
The DNA here is from genome assembly GCA_900302615.1 of Holocentrus rufus. Classification (NCBI taxonomy): domain Eukaryota; kingdom Metazoa; phylum Chordata; class Actinopteri; order Holocentriformes; family Holocentridae; genus Holocentrus; species Holocentrus rufus. Next base: position 75,098 of record OMLF01025442.1, read on the forward strand.
TGCCATGATATAAAATTAGCAGTATATTTTAATGTTAGGGTTGACAATTACTAGTATTATGCCCATATTTAGTATTCATCTAAAATGCTTTAAAGGGATGGTAAACTAAAATATTTCATTAAAAAACATTTTTTTGTTATCACTGAGCTAAAAAAAAAAAGAGATTCAGAAGTCCTTTCGATGCAAAGAGGAGCCTATCAGATGTTTTTTCTGTAGTTAAGTTAGCCTTTTTGCTGGGAGTTAAAAGCTATTTTGACATGGGGTGATCCAATGTGAAAATGGCTTCAGTTTTTCATTCCTTCCATCCAGTTTGATTGACTCACTTTATCTGCACCTGTTATCCTCAGACGAGCAAAGCACACTGATTTTGTGCTATTCCTGGATAAATACCCCCCATTTTACCAAGGATTATTTTGCCAGTCTACCATTTTATCAGAGGAGGTGAGAGCTAACAAAGAGCTTTTATCTTCTGGATCAAGTTGTGACCTCTTTAACTAGTGATGGTGTCAGACTTGGACTTTCTCACACCAACTCTACTACTACAAAGCTCCACAGTGTAAATTTTAACAAGTGAGCTCTACAGCAGTTTTAGCTTTACAATCATTTGCTAGCGTTGTTTCAGAGCTACTAAGACCCATAACTATTTCAGTTCTAACAAACAGGATATTCTCACTTTGCTGGGAAGTTGGTTGGTCTCACTGGGGTCGAGAAAATATCATTAGCCTACAAAGAAAACGCCCACCAGTCCTGCTGGGATGCGTTCCTATAGAAAATGCAGCCCCATAAAACTCCATTTTATTATTGACTGACTCTGAAATCTTGGTGCAAGGTGAACATATAGCGCACAATAACAATACAAAATGAGAAAAAAAACATGGGTTTACCCTCTCTTTAAAACATTAAAAATATCTGTCATGACTGAGTGTTCTCTGTATGTGAGAAATGTTAAAATCAGGACATCAGCAGCACTACAAAAAAACAAAAATTCATCAATATAAATAACAAGCCTGTACACCAACATTCCCTGCCCTCTAACACTCAATGGTGCTTATTTTAGTAATGTTGCACCTCAGTCAGTATGTTTCCTGCTCAGCCACACCCTCGCTGGCTTCCACTGAAGTCTTCGACACAGATAGCCTTCACTGTCAGCTTTAAGCTCTGCTTCTGAATGCCTAATTCACCTAGCAGCGTTAAAGCTGACTCTGAACCTTGAGCATCCACACTCCACCGAGCATGCTTTTGGTTTCCAACCTTACTACTACATCTCCACTGCCAACTCACTACGCCTAAAAATTTTCCTCTCCTATGTCACCCCAGGGGTCCTCCCAAGGAACTGTGAGCTGCACAAAAATGCGCAATTCACCAAGTCTGGATTTACAGCAGTCCTCCCTATGTCATTCAGGACCATCGACTTATTTCTTCAAATTTACCTTCATATATCAGTCTCTACCCACACTCAGATGCCCTAATATAATGCCGTCCGAAAAAATATTTCACCCCTATTTTTTTTTCTCCCTCACATACAAAATCATGTATAACATCTTCCTTCCTATCAGTTAATGAAGTCATTTCCATTTCCATTTCATGCTCTCAAGTGCTGCTGTGAAACACTTCAGCATTTGGTTGTTGCCAGGGGTATTGTCCTTGGGAAAAACTCATTTTTATATCCTGACAAAATGTCTAAGAGTAGCTATGCCTGAACAGGAGGGACAGGCTGGGTCCTCACCTGCCGACTGACTGCGATTTGGGGGAAATGGTAGCGCATGATGGGATGGTCCTATAATAAATCTTCAGCTGCATGCCCCACAGCTCCCTCCAGCTGAGTTTCTTCCTCTCTTTGCTTTCTCAATTCATCCACTGACCCTGCTTTGCCTAAGAGACCGCCTTAGCGCACCTTGCCACTTCTTCCTGCTGATGTATTTGCTCCACAACATCTTTCTTCTCCCCTGTGGAGTTTCCCAACTCCAGAAACGTTGCTCGATGCCCAGGCCTGAACCTCCCCCCCTCCCTTGTTGCACCTGCCCCACAAAATCCCTGCGCCTGAGCACTGACTGTGCCTACTGAACTGCTTATCTTGGCTTCCATTTGCCCCCTTTATACTGAGGGCACCACACTCCTAACTGTTACGTCTTTACACTCTATCAGCATCATCTTCAATCCTACCTTTGTGCTTTTGAACTCCACTGTTAGGCTAGATATAATTCCAAGATCCCTTTGCATACAAATCCCCACTACTAAGACAGTGTAGGATGCCATGAGCTATCCAGCACCTCTACCTTCTCTTCCTTCAATAGAGGTATCTCCTTTACTGTCAAAAGCTTCTCTGGTACTTTTGGAGCATCATTATTTCATTGTTATCGGCTTCTCTCTGGCAAGACAGCCAATTTTATTATTATTACAACCAGGCAGATATTCATTTAGAGCGTTAAATTAAACGTCATCAAAGCTTAGGAAAATCACTATCTACTGCCTCTTCATAAGGTCTGCTGCATATACAGCAGGCTACAGCAAAATGCCCAGATAAGAAATACAAAGAACAAAGAAAGTCTATTCATCCCTTGCATAAAGACAATTACAGCTGAGGGTTAAAGCCTTAGGGACAAGTTTGTCAGGGAAGGCCATAGGGATTGAAATTCCACCATAAGACCTGGCTCAGGTCATATGGTGTGTCATTCCCATTTTGAAAAGAATAAAAATGCTTTTAACAGTGTTCAGGATAATAATGATAATAAATATTATAGTGGTAATTATAGCAGCAAGTGAACTATGCGTGAATTACTTCAGTAAAATAATATGAAAATCAATTTGCAGTATAAAAGGATTCTGCAGCTTTACTGTAAAGCCATGATAATAATAATGATACACATGAGACAAGGAATATGAGAGGCGCTATGCTGCATCTCTCAATGTATTTACAAACTTGTGTTTTTCACAAATAATATGGACAGGCATGCGCAACTCACCCACAGTGGGTGGAACATGCTTAAGCTGTCTTTGCATGTTCCACCTGTCCTGTAGCAGGACAGGGATAAACACAACCACTAATCTGTGAACATACCATCAGAGGGACGGCAAAAAAAATCCTGAAAATCCCATGTCAAATCCTGTGCGTACTGTGCAGTGATTCACCGCCCATGAGTCTGCTACAGATTCATTTTTATTTGAGTCACTGCTCCTGAAGTAGTTTGTGTGGACCTGGCTGCAGTACTAGCTTGAATGTCAGTAGGAAGCCGACATCATTATTTTTTCTATTGCAAGAAGGCGGTTTAAGTCATGGCCATTATTGCATTTTAATTTTTTTTTATTCCAATTACAATAGGCAATTATTCATATGGTTTATAAAAATCTGAGGAACTATATAGCCTTGAGAGGGAGAGGAAAGTTATCTAAAGGCAAAACACGACCCTGAAAATTCAGATGCATGAAAACTAGCTTGGTAATTAGATGCTAAATTAGTCCACCTGGACCAATTAAGCAAGACAAGACATGGGGGCTCTGTAATGCTAAGTCAACAGAAATGAAACCAGTACAAGGAGACAGACGGGTTGAAGAAGAACAAGTCTGAATGAGAGACAGAAAGGGGAGGGGGGCCATGAGAGCATGTACTCTGATTAAAGAGGAGAGGAGGATCAAAGAGATTTTATTTGGCATGTGTGTGAAGATTAAACAAACCTTTAGAAGAAAAAAGCATCACATCATTTCCTGTACTTAAAGTTTGAATTAAAATTTAATGGACAAACACTGCTTGATCTTTTTAACAAATGATGAGGCTTTGATTTGGATGCAAGAATGTAACTCAAGTCTCCAAGCCCAGTCCTCACTTGCTAGAAGTTCTTTGCTCCTTTTTCTCGACTCGTCTCTCTTAAGACCGGCCTTTCCTTTTTGCTTCATTTCAATTAGGATAATAAGCGGAAACATCACAGAAGTCATAATATGATAAAGGAAAATTCCACTCTCAGATTCCACCCTTTTACAGTGTTCTGATGAAGCCTTTTAATTTACCTCTTAATACATTGTACCCACGTTCCCATTACCTGCCTTGTCAACTTCTACATTTCCTACATTTCCCATGATGCTTTTCAACATGCCACAACATCGCATTGGGCTACTGAGGTGACAGTTGCAGGAAAAATTCTCTCTTCCACTTCTGCAATAGATTTCATTCTTTATGACTGTTGAACATCGGTACAAAATAACTTTCAAATGAAGCTGTTGCTCTTTGACTGAAAGGGAAAGACACAAAAACATGATTTTTACTTTTTGTGAGCAGTTGAAAATCCATCTCCTGTTGCACCATATTTTGTTTTCTCTGTATGAAAATGAAATAAAGTGCAGTAGTTTTTTGTCTAGAATTCCCACACAGCAGACAATCGATTTCTGACTTTCTCTTCTTCTTCTTCTTCTTCTTCTTTTAACAAGTGAGCATGTGCAAAAGAACAGAGCGGATAAGGAAACTGACCTGATGAACACAATAATAACACACTGAAACGCTGGAGACGGAAAAACTTTCTGTTTCACATCCACATTTTCATCGGAGATAACGTAACTTAACTAAACTTTAGTCTCTTCTCGGTAACGAGTGCACAACGTCCAGCTGTGAGGAGCTGCACCATCCAGGGGAGAAACACGATTATTGAAGTAATCGGCATAAGGTAACATTACTCTCAACAATAAGGTTTCTTATCTGCACGTTAACATACTGATGTTCTTACTAGTCAGCACAGCCGCATTGCGACACCAGATGGACTAATATAGTCGGCTCTATAGGTAGACAGACCGGTCGGTTCCAGTCTGATCCGATCTGGCGTAAAACTGGCCGGTTTCAATCGGTGGCCCAATCGATCGATGCACCTCTATATTTTAGACTCTTTTAAGTTACTTATTCTCTTCACTAAATTATTACTATACCTCTCAGTGTGCATATGACAATGATGCTAGTTTGCTGCTAAACTTGCTGAATGTTTCTATGCAAGTGTAGCTTTAAAGATCTATAATATTTAATTAACGGAGTTGAAAAATAAATAAATAAATAAATGCATCTTCAATGAAAACGTTGGGGTCGGGGGCCAAGAACATATCTCTCTGGCCTCCCGTATTGGCCACCTGTCACCGCTACATCCATATACCAAGTGATATGTGGCATACCAAAACCTTAAGCACTGCAGTTGCTGTCCAAAATTGGCTCAGTGCGCTACAATAATGATCTGACCATGGGTGACTGCACTTTATGCCTCTTCTATGTCCCTCTCTTTTTCATAATCCAATTCTGGTATAGTTTTAGTATGCCAGAATATGTTACGGCATGCTTTTGAATATGCTAAATGGAATATGCTAGTTAACGTGTTGATCATATGATAGAGTTGCATGGCCCCTGCAGTAGGCCATAAAACCTTGGCTGGTGGGACTCACAAGCTGTTTTCATTGTGCTGGTGCACCTGCAAGGGGAAGATAAGGGCACAGATGATAAGAACCTGTCTGCATTTTGACATTTCTCTGGACATTCAGCAATGAGCTGTTGGCCACAGCCTCCTGGATAGAAGGGGAACGGTGATTCGAAATGAAAAACATGTCTTTGTCACCTATTTCTTTACAAAAAGGAAAACAAACTATAGCTACTTGTACAAAATGTTAAATCCCAATGTCGGCTGATAGCCACAGAGCTCATTTATCGCCACAGAAAAAGAGTCTCTTTAAATAATATACAATCGGTAAATGATATAGTTTAGTGGTTGTCGGCAGTTGATGTGAGCAGCAACGGGGTACGTGCTGTATTGACTTCATATACGCTCAATTCACAGTTATGATAAAGGCATTAGAACGAGCTTCGTGCTGCAATATTTTATAATGGTGCATTCACTTGTCTTATTCAAATCCGCAGGTTAAACAAAGAAACCTACACTGAACATAATTGCTGAATTAATGCGGTAACTACCAATTTAGAAGATATTACCAGCAAATTTGAATCTGGAAAAATAGTTCAATTATAACGGAACCCCTTGGGATGCATGATGAAATTCTGCAATATATGGCTTTAAACAATAACAGTTCAGTCAGTTTGGGTGCTACAGCCAACAGTGCTGCAAAATACAAAGCTTCTGAATACCTATTAAACAACCCATGACATCATGTTATCCATGCACACAGTCAAGTGAAATATGTGACAGATACTTCCCATATTAGGCACAAAATTTGGTCCAAAACAAAAAATCACAACCACATCAAATTTACAGGCTATGCAGAGTGTATGAGAAAGATTCAGGGTGAAGGTAAATTGCCTCTATCATAGCTTGGTTCAGCTTGTCGCATTGTCGCAGTCCAAAATGCAACTGAGCTGTGCTCAATGAGGCCTTGTGGAGCAATTACCAGCAACTGCACTGATTTGGGTGTGGAATAACAAATAAATGCAGGCTGCTTTTTCAGTGCTCATTGCCCTGACTTGAAATGAAGTACATGGGCTAGAGAGACTAACTTTTTGCACTGTGTCAAATATAGCAGCACTGCCACTCCGTCTCAAGGTCTACAAGATAAATATTCAGTCGATTTTGCGCTGGTGTTTTGTTACATTAATCCACGCCCGTGACACCAGCCCATAGTGTGCCGGCTGTGTTGAAATATGTGAGCTGTCACTGTTTACATTATTTACAGGTTCATAAGTCTTGACATTTACAAGGTGAGAACAGCCAAAATGTATTTTAGTGTCATTGTGTGATGTTTGTGATGTTTTATGATCTGAAGTGTGTCCAAATACAGACAGATGGAGGATAGCTGCCAAATGGTCCCTCTTTAAATTTGACCATTCGATACGTCACTTTAGATTAGCGAGGAAACTGATGAATACGGTGCAAAAAAGATAAAAATGGTAAACCTTTTGAAACGGCTTTGATTTATGTTTGATGGGGGCTTCAGTGTGTTTCTCTTTTCAGTTAGTGACCCACACCATTAGGTAATTCCACCGTGACAAATGTATATCAAGTCGTTTCCACTGCTTTTGTCTCTGATCTAGATGGCTATAAAATGTTGTTTTCTAGTGTTGGCTGAGTTGCCTGACACTGCCCGCGTCCTGTTTGCACTGGCTGGCGATTGGCACTGTGCAGCAATGAGAAGGACTATTGTAATACTTCATTATGATTGATCAGCATATACCGAGAGGAAACAGCTGTCCTTTTGTGTGTCTGCAACTACCTTGGGGGCTGTAGGCATGTGTTAGAAATAAAAGACATTTATTACACCATCTTAAAGCACCATTTCACAGGGGCATACCAAGTCAAACCACCAGCTTTGTAATTGCTGCGGGTCTGTGGCTTGTTTTTTCTTTGCAGGCTTCGTGAGAGATGTGCACTGCCCGCTTGGATAGTTTAATGATCCCAAATCTATCCATCAATCTATCTGCTCTTGACGAGAGAGTGAATGCAATGACATCCAACAATCTACCCCTCCTGTGTAGCCGACACCAAAAGGCCAGCAAGAGACATGGAAATTTCCATTCCACACCCGCAACATATAATATGAAGAGAAATGCAATATTCATGTACAGCCATTTCAAGCCAAATTACTGAATACAAAAGCATGTTGTTCCATGGCACTGGATTTTTAAGGTGAAATTAGCCCAGTAGCAGTCCATTATCCTGCACAGCATGGAGCGTATATCTTATTTATTTATTTTGTGGTCGCACATCAATCAAAGTGACCTTCCTGTTTCATTGTTACTCGATGTCTCTTCTCTCTTTTGTCTTCTTTATATTGCCATTATTATTACTATTATTAGTAGTAGTATTCTATGAGCTACAGTTGTCATAGTAGTAGTAATTCTAGTACTAGTAGATGTAGCAGAATTATATCCTAATTCAAAACAAAAAACAAATCTCTTCTTAAGTGGCAAAATTTCTAACATAAGAAGTTAAAAGCTGATTATTCATTCGTTCATTCAGCCATTCACTCATTCATTTATTCATTTTGATGACTGGAAAGATTCAACATTCAGAAGAAAACAACAGGTTGGTGGTCCCAGTGGGAGGATTATAATATCATAAGGGCCCTGCCTGGGATAAATGGAATAAATATTCACCAGTCGAAGCCACAGTGCAGATAATGCAGGATGTCCTATTGAAAGAATGTCACATACTCTCCTCCCAGTTAATGTATTTAGTTAAACACATTAACTGGGAGGAGAGTATGTGATATTATATGTGATATCTTTTCACTGGTATTTTGTAATTCATATTGATACATTCATTGAATGAGTATTATTAATTTGTAAAAAGATACATTTGAATGACTATCTCTGAATGTGAGCTAAAAGTCTATTAATATATTCAGCTGATTAGATAATGTCTAGTTCTATGAATATGAAATGTTCACAAGCAGTGAGTCAGATCCCGGTCTCATCCAGTGTTTTTGTCACTGGCTTCTGCGCAGTGTTTCAAAATAAAACCAATTAAAGGTCAGGGTGTCTCTCTAGATTTGTTTGCAAGATAATAGACCACAGAAGTCCAGCCCTATCCACGGTTCCAGGAAGTGCTTCTGCGATTCATTTTAGCATTAGTCGAGGTCCGCCAGTGGACTGCTGTCATACAATTTGTAACAGCTTTAAAAAAAATATCACTTGCAGCTAGCTTTTGTGAAATCTCTAAGACCATTGCTGAAACCACAGTGGGACCAGGTTGTCCATGCTCTATAGTCATGTGAAACGTATGCAGTTGGAGATGTCAGATAACAGAGAAGCCCTAAAGTCTCCAGTGCAGACCTCCCTTGCTAATGCCACACTTTCATCTCCTGTGCTTCCCAAGCTGAATTAAACCAAAATGTTGACAAAAATTGAAAAAAAATAAATAAATAAAACCAAAACAACAAAATAAATTGCTTTTTTGGTTCATCCCACAGTTCTGCGTAGTTTCCCAAAAGTAGCCGAGTGGGTGGCTTGAATTCTCTCCCAGCTCCAAAATGGGAGCTGTGATCTCACATGAGAAGAGGAAATATGTGGCAGGCCAGCCTCACTGCATTACAACACACTTACAGTGCTCCCTCGGGGCCGTAATAAATGGATGCATCCTGACACTTATTAACAAAGATCAAGGGTCATATACCTCAGTCCAGGATTGTCCCTTAGCATTGCTGCCGTCATAACACCTCGAAGGCGCTGTGTTGCACAGTGAGCTCTTATGAATTACGATGACCACTAATACTCCAACGTGCTCAGTTCACCTGTTTGAGAGCGGTTAATCAAATGATAAATGATCGGTCTCCTTGACTGAACCAGCATGAGGAATAAGGAAGCATCTTTGTCTTTATTTTTACTTTATAGAAATGTACAGCTTTCACAAAACAGCAAAGAAGAAAAGCGGTCCTATGCAAGTGGACCATATATAGAGTTCTATATAGCACAGCATGCTTTTGATCCTGCTATCACTAAGAGGCACGCACAACTTCACTTTTCAAAATGTATATGAAAATCTGGTATATACATACTTTTTTTTCCATGTTGCAGCCATATTGCCGGTGGTGAATGAGTGTTCTCTAAATGGAAACAAAAAAGTTTCTGGCCAAAGGGTGCACTTTACTCAGAAGGGTGCACTTCACTCTGAGTGCATCCCCTACTGTGTGTACAATATATTTCATTAAGAGATAGAAATCCATGCAGGTCAGGGGCGCTATTAATGCCTCTGCTCCCCTGAAGACTAACAACCACATATGGCTTGTTTGGAAAATGCAGTCTAGCGCCCACCCACACAGAAAGCAAGAGGAATTAGGGAACTATTAATGCAATGCACAATAGCACAGCATCCTACGACTTTGCCTCACCACCTCTCTGTATATCTCTCTCTCTGTCCTCTCACCTCTCTATCAGTCAAGATAACTCAAAATCATTCACAGTACATGTAGATATGTACATGTATTGCTCATTACTACTAAGGAGGGCATACAAAGACCTACATTCAATCGTCTACTGACCAAATGTATTTATGTATAATGGTACAATGGGCTAATGTAATTCTTATTTCTGATTGATTTTAATCACCTGATTGTCGAGTGGTTTAACTCTATAATTGCCTGGCAATGTATAGCTGCAATGAATGTAATGAACAGAGATGTAAATGATTTTTTTTCTCTCACCCAGGTAAATAAAATCATAAAGAATCAGAAGTAGGTTGGGGGTTTATGAATTTGCGTTTCCACTTGCAGAACTAAAACAGGCATCATTTCAATCATTCATCTCCTGATTCCAAGGGAGTCCTTATCAATTATCAATACACAGGATGTGACGTTACTATCCCTTATGCCATAATACAATCTACACACACCACCACATACACCACAATATAAGCTATCGATATGAGGGCTCACATTCGATTCTCAAGGTTAAAGTATTGAACCTTGATCCTTGAACCTTGAACGTGAGCCTTCATATAGAGGCCCAATTCAGAATTTAACAGAACGCTATACACACTAATGAGTTCCACAGAAGCATCACCGTACACCATCATAAATCCATAGGACCATAAAACAGGCAACAACATTCACCGGCTGCCTGCTCGAGGTCTCAGGGCAGGCACAGACTGCCCATTGCGGGAAGTACAGAAATTATTCCAGTGGGTCGGTCCGTTTGGATCTGCATGAGCCGGTCTGTTTATTTAAGCTGCTGCCATTAAATTACATTTATTTTATGATGCATTTTCAGCTGTCTGTCTCTCTCTCACATGCAATCTCTCTCTCTCTCTCTCTCTCGCTCTCTCTCTCCCTCTCTCACACACACACACAGTCAACTCTCAAGGCATGAAAACTTTCCAATCAAAACATGCCAGGCACGATTTAAGAACGTGACTGGTTAATAATGGTCGTGAGCACTGTGGTAAAGTTTCATCTGAGGAAACGGCAACGACCCTCCCAAATGTTCTAAAATATTGAACTTGTTCAGACAAACACCATGATGGTCACTGATGATGGGCAGAGTGAGGGATGCTGGGACAGGGACCAAGGCCATACATGAGGTGAATCAGACCATACATGATATATTTGTGATTAAATATATTTTCATGTTTCAAAACCTCTGCTAACCAGACTCCAAACTAATGTGGCCAACCAAGCTGGCTAGCTGGCATGCAAAGCTACAATACAATGTGTAATCAATCATCCTGCATAGATATGTATGAGAAAAGCTTTGGCCTTGTAATGTGCATTTACTGGGGTCACTCTAAGGTAAATTCTCAGGATTTTTGTTCCCGGCCCGCCACTGTTTTTGCCTCAGTGTGAGAAAAAATAGGCACTAATAAATAAATGACTTAAATTGGTAAAAATGGATGAAATCATGCTACAATAACTTCATAATCCAGAACTTTACAGGACAGATGCTAAGTTACATTATGTTGCTATTCTCTGCAGACACAAAAAATGTTTAAATTATAAATAAATGAAACACATAAAATCAAATAAATCATGCAATTATTTCTGAATTTGTAGCATGCTGAGACATGCTCCAAATGCAGCAAGTATTTTCCTCATCACCAGTCACTACTGGAGGCTTTTAATGACATTAGAAAGAAGGAAAAAAAATACGTTTTTTATTATTCATTATTTCTTTTATTTTGAGCACGCAAATAAAGCAAAATCTGTCTTATGCAGTTCATAATGTTGACAGAATCTCAGTTCTCAAGGCACCAAAGATTTTTTGTCTCCCTTTTAATTTCAATATGCTCACTCAGTCTTAATTTAGTTTAGATAGGAATTACTCATGTCATTAGTTCAACCATTTATTGCAAATGGAAATGCAATACAGTGTGACTTGGCAGTGTGGTTCTACTCTTGAGGAAGCTCCCTGCTGTGGTAACACCGCAATACTGAAATACTGCACAACAGCAAAGCAATACATGGTGCATAATGAATAACATGCAAGAATTACTGCAAATAATTCCCCAGAGATTAATTTAGAAATAAAGACCATCCAGGGTGCATACAACGTAGAACCAAAGGAAGTGGAAGCTGGTGTAGACGAGATTCCTGCAAACAGCAGTGGCAGCTCACATGTCAGTGCAGAATGAATGTGAGTGTGAAGGCCTTTAAATACACTGCCAAATCAGTAAAGTGAGAAGTGATATAGGTGTGGTAGCTGACACAGCGTAGCATGACTTGCACCATGTTCAAACAGCACACGTCACGTCAGGGTGTCAAGCAGCAAAATTAGCCTTTTCCACTTTAAACAGCACATCTGCTCACAAGGCTCGCATCGGTCAAAATACATGACGGTGACGCCTGCTTCAACCCGTGCTGATGGATGTACCTGTTCTATTTTTTTCTCGTGAGGCGGCGCAAGTGGTAACAAGTCCCATGTGTTTAGCCTGGTGTTGTTTTGACAGCTGCATGCAACACATTACCCTGATGACGTATCATGTGTGAATGGCAAGGGCACCTTGGAGCTCCAAAAGTGACATGATTCATGATGTTTGAACACGGTGTTAGAGTGTCTTATCACAACAAAGTCATTTATCCACGGTATGTTCCTGGGCAAAACATACACAAACATCTTCCTCATTATGTTGCCATGTGTACCAGCGGATCTGTGAGCTTTCCAAGTCCATCAGTGATAAAGAAAAAAAATAAAAATAAATAAAATAAAAATAAATAAATAAAAAATATAA